>WOUH02013745.1:0-15983 GCA_009936405.2 Stevia rebaudiana
TTAATATCGACCTTTTGTGTCGGTTTCTTTCTATTCTTTGACTTCCTTGACCTCCTCCTTTTTCTTTTGTTCTTCTTCTTCTGACACTAATCTGGATTGGATTCTGACTCGGATACTTCCACAGTATGAAAACCATTTTTATCACTTATAATTTCATTTATAGGAATATTCTTAACTAATAAAGATTCTTTCATTACTGGAATATCAAACTTGTCATCATCTGTTTGATTTACCATGAGTTCAGATTTCACTTTTAACTCTTCTAGATCATTTTTCAATCTAGCATTCTCTTCCTTCAACTGTCCAAGCTGTTCATATTTTTGACTTAATCTCTGAATCTCAGCTTTCAGCTCATTAATCTGATTTTTCATTTCATCATCAGAACTCATACTGCTTTTATTCAATGAGTTGTTGCCAAAATTAGAAAGAGCTTTCCAAAGATCCTTGGATTTTCTATGAATCTTGAAAATTTTAAGAATATCTTTGGATAAAGCCGAAGTAATCAAAGAATAAGCTTTTTTCTTGAGCTCATATTGATACTTTTCATCAGTAGTCATTCGAGCTGGATTCATTTGAATTCCATTTAACAAAGAATGATCATACCCTTCAATCATTGGAATTTTGAGCATCGGGTTCGTGGTTGAAATAAAATTTTCAAAACTTGTGCACCACGATGAAATTTCCTCAAACGAATTTACAATCTGAGTCATCCTTTAATATTTTGATATTTTTTTTATATTTCGAAATTAATTTTTTCTTCTTACTAATAAGTTCGAAACTAGTTCGAAACTGTAAATTCAAAATTAGACAGTTAAATTCGAAATTTTGTGTTAAGTTCGAAATTAGAGTGCTAAGTTAGAATTTTGAGTGCTAAGTTCGAAATTTGAGTGCTAAGTTCGAAATTGGACTGATAAGTTCGAAATTATCAGCTAAGTTTGAAATATGAACAGCCTCAATCAGCAATCTTCATACTTTGAAAATCACTAAAATGGTCATAAAATATTAATTTTTGAGAGTTAGAGCTCGGATTTTATATCAATCTCTTCGTAATTGAAAGACGCACGATCTTAGCCAGTCAAATTGATCAAAAACATCACGGATTTTGATCAGATTTTAAGAAAAACATTGATTCCCTTGTTATTTTCATCAAGAACAACAATCTTCAAATTTGATTGCAAGAACATGTGTAATCTCAAACCAAAAGCTTTGATACCACTTGAAGGTTTGGGTAGGTGATCGGATCGACACCGAGATCACTCAACACGAACACATGCGGAATCCGTGTTCATGTTGATGTGTTTGCAAATCAAGAAAAACAAAAAAAATCAAGATGAATATGATGAAGATGATAACAAGAAGATGTAACAAATCATGATTTCATTGATTGTATGTAATATAAAAGAGTGAAGATCAATACAACAATGAAATCTTACTTTCTCTCTCTAGATTCCCTCTCTAGATTCTCTCTCAATGTAAGAATGAAATGTAAGAGATTTTTCCAAGAGTTACTTACAAAGTCAACTAGTTACCTATTTATATTAGTTAACAAACAAGTAAACACATACTAAGCTAATTACTAAAAAATAAATACAAATACATTAATACATTAAAACTAAAACTTTGTCTTCAAGAATAACCGAAAGTTGTTGATACACTCTTACACCAACAAACTTCCCCTTAGCAACAACTCGGTTATTGTCTTCTGATCAGGTCCAGACATAAGATTTAGCATCTGTAGATCTTCAAACTGTAATTAATCACCCGAGTTTATTACTAACGAAATAAACTAACAGTATAATTTAATCAATATCAAATCACCCCGCACTTGAACCTTGCTTGTTCTTAAGCAATTATTGTTTTATGGAAAACTAAAAGCTCAAAAATAAAACCAAGAAGTTAACCTAATTCTTGAGAGATAAAAAAAATTACCGACCGAATATAACCAGAAGTGTATGATGATGTGAAAAGAACCGCGTTTAGCTTTTGGGAATCATAATCATGCAAAGCTTCATATTTCTCAAAATGTTCACAGACACTCGGCTAAATATATAATCATGCTTGTAATTGTGCATGTTTTGAGAACATTTAATTGTCAACAAATGAGATGTGTGACAGATAAGCTTGTGATGGAATCGAATCTCCTCCTATTATCAAGAAATGAATGCAAAGGGTAGTGATTTGGTTTGGTTGATGACATAAGATGAAAAGTTTATATGGAGCTACAACTAAAGCAACATACCTGGCTAAGGCTTATTGAATATAAAAGCAAAGAAAAGCAAAAACCTTGGATTAGGCGGATACTCTAATCTAAGAACTCGTTTTAGGTCAGATCGTCAAGACCATAATTTTTCTCGTATCAATGTCAGCTCCCGCTTCACTGTGTAGTACACATTGCTCTCCTTTCTAATGGATCTTTTGGATTATAGCCTAATCACAACCATTTGGATCAACTGCGTATACTCGTATGCCTGGTTCTTGCTACATTCGCCTTTATGCGACCAATTTCCATATTTGATATATTTTTTTCGTATCGTTTTTCTCTTGTTTTTCCGACGCTCTTTGATAAGACACAATACGGACTTCCTTGATCTTTTTTGTGTAATTCGTTTCTTAACTTGAACATTCTATTGAAAACTATCTCTCAAAGTTTAGGCGGTAGCTCGGGCTTTGCGAAATGAAAACATGAAAGAAGGTAAAAATCAAAAGAATGTATTTTTTATTACTTTACTTGCGAAGTTGATATTTCTTTTTCCATGATGAATAAACCTGGGACAACGTGCTTGAAACGAAGATAGATATATTACCGATTCTCCTTTGAAAGTTTACCAATTCGCTAGTATTACTACGAGAGCTGAAGTGGTGAAAATGGTAGAAAACTAAAAGCTAGGCTCAAATAGGTTTTCTAAGTGATTATTCTTTCATATAGGGGTGTGAAAGGGAAACAAATGGCTTAAGAAAATAGTGTAATCCTAGGTGCTCTATCCTTTTTAAGCATCGAAACCGATTATGGACTTGGAACGTATGCCCAGACCAAGTTCCTATTCACATGAAACATTTGGCTCACTCAAGTATTAAAAAAACAAGAAATATGCTATAAAGCAAAGCTGTAATAAGACAAAAAAATTTGGTGCATGGGAACATATTGATTGGGGGATAAAATTATAGACTTTGCACGAATATACTCCTTTTGGCTTAACTACCTCATGTTCACATCATACGATATTTAATTTGATTCGGTGGCTATTGAAAATAGTTAGTAATTGCCTGAATAGGTCAGTTAATTTTGGCTTTATAAATAATTTGTGATGAGCTTTATTAATCAGTTTCTTTTACTACAAAAATTAAAATTTTGATAGATTTGCTAATAATGGACGAGTCAAGATTTTTAGTACATAACACACCCCACACTTATAATGTCACATTGCCATAATTTGACAAATCATATAAGACAAGGGTGAGATAAAAGGAAATGAACTCGTCTTAAATGTTGACGGATCCTAATCTGGCGCTAGAATCGATTGTACCTAAGAGTTCTAAAGTTTAAACATAAGGTCACAACACATCATCATTTATTCACACGACAGAAATTAGCTAGTAAACGATAACTAAAAATATAAATCCTAAGTTGGCGCAGATCAGCCATCACCTTGATTGAAAAAGAAAGTAAAACAAGTGCATGTTTTTTAATCTTGGGTCCTTGGCATGTCCATGTATAGAATCGGATGGATATTCTAGAAACATGGTAAAAATATCATTGGGTATGATTATGATGTTTTTCTATGTATTTCTTATGTATATATACGATATGAGGTTGATGAGTTAGTAATACTGTTTTGGGGTTTTCAAGGTGACAATGTGTCGGGTTATAGTTTCAAATATTAAACGTGTAAAAGGATTTCTTAGCATGCGTAAATGTTTTCAGGTAATTGGTCATGACTCACCAACACTTCCATTGTTGACAGTTTTTTTTTACTTGTATGCAGGTTTTATTAGACAGGTAGATGATCTACAAGTTAATGAGTTGTATAAGGGTTACTGTGGCAATGACATTCACATAAGGATATCAAAATGGGTTCGGTAACTCCGAACACAAGGAAAGCCGATTTGTGGGACCTGAAATATGTTAGGTTATGTTGTAGTATAGATTATAAAAGTTTTGATTTATTTAGAAAATTGTATATTTGAAAACATTGTAAAAGGTTCTAATCGTAAAAAATCTATCACACTTCCGCATTGCATGTGATTCTGGTACTGACCGGGTGGCACCCGACGAGGGTGTCTCAGCACGATACCGAGTTGAAGACCTGCTTGAGTATGTAGCTCCGAGCACCATGTGTGGAATGGCTTTTCCGCAAACTGTCTACTAGCATGTCATTATTTGTAGCTATACATCTGTTAATTGTAAATGTAATATGTGTCACTTATCATTATAAATTCTAATATAAACTTATTTACCACTAATTTATTTTAATTGCATGATTTTTTGTACCCAAACCCTCTATATAACACAAGTTTATATCATTTGTAATGTATTATGTATCTCTTATTATTTCAACGGTGTAACACACTTGATTTAAATTAGTTTAAAATATATACATAACTAAGATAAATATATATAAAAATGAAAAAATCTAAGTTAGGAGAAGAAAGTTGATACATAACATACTTTGGAATCATACATGAGTACTAAGATAACTAAAATTGAAATGAGTTCTCTTATAAATAGTGTTCTTTTGTTGCGGCGAGAAATGGTCAACCCAAAAACAAATTATGTTACTTATAAAGTTAACTAGGAAGTACCCCTCCGCGTGTTGCGGCAAGAAATTCTCATGTCGATTAAGAGTTTGTCATTGTGTGTAAGTGCATAGAAAACAACAAGGGGGAATTGGGAGAGAACTGGTGGTCATGAGAAGGTTGATCATCTCGTGCTGAGAAGATAAAGTATGATGAATCCACTCCAAATGAGCCTCCTCCACTACGGGTGGTGGAGGTGTAGGAGGAGCACGAAGGGGGTACTGAGGCTGTGGTCCCTCGTGTCGAGGAACGAAACGAACGAAACCGTGGGGTGGGGCCCCAACCTCTATGGAGGCAACGACATCGGTACCGGCAGGTGGTAGGACATGTGGACCCTAGCGGACTGGAGTGAACGTGAAGGGCTCGGTCCACTCCAAGATGCCGATCTGTCGAAACTCAAAAATACCGTAGGGAGTCGTGGCTGGTCCCTCGGTAAGGTGGGTAACATGATATCTATCAAAGACGCCGAGAAACTCGGCTATCCTGGTAATGAGGGTTCATAAGGCGATGGTTGCTTGGCTACCTGGACGACGGGGTCGTGCCACGGAGGAAAGGAAAGTGGAAGTCAGGTTGTCAAAATGCAATAAAGAACAAAAACATCCATCTTGTTGCACTTTTCATGGCCAGAGTGGCGACCATGCAAAGTACAAGCAAGGATCCTGTGGATATAGCGGATGAAAGGATCACAGATGACTGACTCCACAACCGAAGTGGTAAATGGACCATTCGCAATGGTGGTCCAAAAAGTGGAAATCTGGTCATAGGTGGCCCCAACCTCGATGCGAGGCCCAACTATACCACGTAACGCGGTGCGCAAGTCAGCATGTGCAACCTTGGTCGGTGTGTAGAAAACGAGAGCTACTACAAGTCCGATATCAAGTACGTCTGTCTACCGAGGGCAAACGAGACGGCACCAGGCTCATCGAACTGGCCCGTAATATGCTGAAACGTGGCATAGAACCCCGACGTGAGCTCAGCATATTGAGGTCGGTCGCACCGAAGTGTGGCCATCCAACGCTCTCCTAGGATGGTCTCGAATCTAGGTCGGGCTCCTATCTCTGATAAGAGGGGTTGATGGTAGGTACGGTGATGGTGAATGTCTAGGTCTATATACTGGGTCAGCTTGACGTGCTTGGGAGAAGGGTCGTAGAAACGGAGAAAGAGGTGGTCACGAAGATCACGATCCTCCTCGTGGGCTTGTGGCTCCTCATCTATCGCAGGAAACTACGGGTCGTCGTCTAAGTACAGGATAACGCGTGGAGGTTGGTGGATGATGACGGGCTGCTCGGGCTCTCCTCGTGGCCTTTGTTGCGGTCCTCTACGGCGCTTGGCACCGCTACGACTAGAGCTCGCCATATCTGTTTTAAAAGTATTGCAAATACACCCCCAGATATAATCTTACTAATCTAATATACAAAAAAGACATATTTTTGGATTTTTCTTGGTTTTCTATTTTTTTGTATTTTTATAACTTTTTGACTAAAAATTAAACTAAAAATAAAAAATTAAAATCGTTTTGTGTTTTTCTGATTTTATATTGTTTTTGTGTTTTTGTAATTTTTATAAAAAGAAAATATTACGAAAAATGAATATTCACTTAATTTTACAAAAATGTACAAATTCGCAAAAGTAAACACGAATTAGTTTGGTTCTAAGTTAGAAAGGCGTGAAATGTCGTCTGGATCAAGTAAATCGGTCGAAATGGAGATTGAGTATCAACCGATTTACCCGATCCTCTCACTTAGACCAAACTATGCTCGGATTTTAAAAACAGGATCGAAAACTCCCCTTAGTATACGGACGATATACCAGGAGTTTTTCATCCCAAATCAAACAAATTTAGCAATTTCAAATCAATTTAGACTTACGAGCAATGGTAATTAACGGTAATCTTAAAAATATGACTTTCAATGTTCAATTACCTAATTATTAAAACCGATAGCACGATGATTTCTGATTTAAAGCGACGATCGGTTATTCACTAAATGACTCGATAAATGAAATACGACTCGATAATGAGAACTAGACTGACTCGATCCTAAAACTGACACGAAACGAGAAAAACAGATACATATCGATAGTCGTGCGCGAAAATGGAGAAAGAGCAAGCGGATCCGAAAAATGTGCCAGCGGAATGCGAACCGAAAATTTGTAAATTGTAAAAACTTTAATGTTTCGAAAGGAATCACGGGTTCAAATCCCGACCCGAACCGGCTCGAGTCGGGTTCTCGGGTTCGAAAACCGAGAAAAATCACGTTGTTTGATCAGGATTAACCGCCCACCCGGGGGCTTTTCCGGGTCAATCGTAGATCAAAGGCTCACTGTCGGCCACCACCATTGACGGTGTTGGTCCGGCGAGTGAAAAGTCGAGCCACCACCATTGGTGGTGGTGGCTGTGGTTGGACCGGCGGCATAACTCCACCATCATCGACGGTGGTGGGTGGTCAATAAAGAGAGGGATGGGAGAGAGAGAATTACCAGAGTGAGGGCGGTGATCGGAAGGAGAAGGAAGACTGGCGGAGTAGTGGCGTCGACGAGTTGTAGCAGCCGACGATGGTGACGAGGCGGCGGTGGTAACTGGTGGTCAACATAGATAGACGGTGTTCAAAGGTGGTTCATGGATGGTGGCGATTGGTGATGTTGGGAGGTGATGAGTGGTGGTGAGAGAGGACAATCCCCCAAAAGGGGGGTTAACGTCTGCTTAATTGAGTTTAGGGGCGTGTATCGTGCTGGCGCGTACCGTGCGAAGGCAGACGGTCTTGTGAACTTTTGAATCCGGGGCGTACCGCACAAGATGTGGAGGCATCCTACACGTACCGCCCCGCTGTGAAAGATTAACTCGTGTAATGTCACCCGCGCAGTACGCGTAAGGAAGAGGTGTTACTCGCGCGATGCGTGCCATCCGGATGGAATAGAAAGTTATGGAATTTTGGCACCCGATGATGAAAATTGACCAACTTCTCCACTACGTTTCTATCACTCACGAACTCGGATTGACCTGAAATTTGGGATTCCGCAAGATGAATGTGTCTAATTTCGGAAAACGTAAGACTTGCGCAACGAATGTATGGTTGTGGCATGGAAATGACTTTAAACACAAAACGACGCAAACGGAAGACTTAAGGTACACAACTTTACAATCGAGAGTTTCACCCGACAGTCTAACACTCAATGAGGTCTAAGAGTTTGGAACGGAGCTTCCCTCCCCAACAACCTTCGATTTTCCTCGATCATCCCCACACTTTGCCTTGCTCACACCCGCATGAACTTTTTTGAGCTCGGCGTCATACTCTTCATCTTCCTTCACCTCATAAACAACAATTTTCTTTAATTTGACAGCACCAAAATATACTGTCTCTCCATCTACGCTTAAGGTAATAGTCCCCGCAAAGCAATCTATGTTTGCCTTCGTGTTTCGAAGGAACGGACGTCCTAGAATGATCGGGACCTCTCTATCCGCCTCCATGTCAAGAACTACAAAATCCATGGGAAATAAGAACTTGGCGATTTGCACAAGTACATTTTCCACAATCCCGCGTGGATAATGAGTAGTGCGATCCGCCATAGTGATGCACATGCGGGTGGGCTTTGGATCGCCTAATCCTAATGTTTTGTAAAGGGAATAGGGCATCAAGTTAATACTTTCCCCAAAATCCGCAAGTGCATTAGAAACAGAAGAGCTGCTGAATTTGCATGGGAGAGTAAAGAAACCGGGATCATCCAATTTCTCTGGTAACTTGTTCTGAATCATGGCAGAACATTTAGAGTTAAGAGTCACTTTGAGGCAGGACTCCAACTTTTTGTTTACTTGAAAGCAAACTCTTCAAGTATTTGACATACTTGGCATTGCGTTGAAGTGGCTCAACGAAGGGAAGGTTCACCTTACGCTGCTTGAAAAGGTCAAGGAATTTGGTGAACTGTTCCGCCTCGCGGTTTCGGTTAAGCTGATCAGGATATGGCGGTTTTGGCTTACCACTAGAAACCGATGACTTTCCCTTCTCGGGAGTAGCATCACTGGAATTTTTATCACTCACCTCACTAGCTGGTGGTGGCGTCTTCACTGGCGGTTCTTCACAAACAATTGGCGCGAGCGGTGGTGGTGCAAGCTGTCAACCGCTTCGCGTAGATATGGCTTTCACTTGGTGGTTGAAGAATGGTGGTTTAGAGTTGTTCACGATTTCACTAGGAAGACCACCGGGAGGACGCTCATTGTTTTTGGTTTGAATATCATGAACTTGATTTTCAAGGATTTTCAGTTGAGCTTGTTTACCATTGAACTTCAGATTGATCTCCTAAACATCAGCTTGAGTTTGAAGGACAATTTTTGTAAGATTTGCCAATTGAGCAGCAATGTCCTGATCAGATGGAGAGTTAGAAGGGGGAGGATTAGAAGAAGAAGGAGCGGGTCGGTTATGATCATTAGAAGAATTTGGAAAGAGGCTTTGCCTCTGCTGATAACCGCCTGAGTTCCCGCTACGCCAGTTAGAACTGTTGTTGGTGCCCGAGTTTGAATTTCTCCAATTAGAGTTTTGATTCTATAAGGGTCAGTTGTCATTCTGGTATGATCATCCCCAACAGCCATTTATGGAGTCGATCTGCTCCTGTGATGTGATAGGGCAGTCGACAGAATCCTGCCTTCCTCGGCAGTTCTTACAATGGTTTAGGCTCATCTTCATCTCTTTCACCTCCTTCGCCAACGACTTAATAGTAGACATCAAACCACTATCAGAATTGACCTGATAAACACCCTTAGAATTAGAAAAGGTGGGGAGGGGTGTTAGTGTTCTAGGATTTGAATTCCTAGAATTTCTTGGTGTCTCTAATTCGGCCCTAGCAAAAGTGTTGAAGATGTCCTTGCACTTCTCAACAGTCTTCATCTCCATCATGTGACCTCCAGCAACAGTGTTGAAGGTGCGTTTCATCGTAGGAGTGAGACCAGGAGTGTGTTAAAACGCTCCCATGCGGCGTGATATGCCTCATCCTCCTCCACACGAAAGGAGTGAATCTGATCGCGCGCTCGAGTAGCATGGTAAGGTGGGTAAAACTTGGCTAGAAAATCCTCGCGCATCTTCGTCCAGTTATGGATAGAATTTAGCTCGAGATTGTCGATTATCGAGTCCAAGTCTCGGTCTTGAATATTGAAGGTGCGACAGATTTGTTGGGTCACATATAATGGTTATGCATCCTCACGGTTCCTTAGTGCATCTTTACGATCGTCACCATCCTCTCGGTAATCTTCTCGGTGTTTGTTCTCTTGGTGGTATTGGTGGTGGGCTTTGTAGGTTGTTGTTTACTTGCTTTGTTTATGGGCTTTTGATGTGATGTATTCGGTATTATATAAACCGAGTTTGATATCATTAGTAGTTTAATCGTGATTATTATTCTTATCATTCTTTTTGTTTATCACGTCGTTTTGTACCAGTCGATCCCAGAGATCGAGTGCAATAGAATCAAGTATTTTGTTCTTCGTGTTCTTGTCTTTCTAAGTCTTATTCGTATTACGTTTGTTTGTATTCCGCGCAAACCAACTGATTAATCGATATCACGCTGTTAGAATTGGATACGGGACTAACAATTACCTACTTGATGAAATTAACGGTCCGATTTTGAGGGGACTTTAAGCATGGTAAGTGCAACCGCTTATGTAACAAGAAGGAATCAAATAACCAGAATGTGTCCATGAAAATATGATAAGTTGCATGTATTCTTCCCCAAGGAAAACAGTAAAAATGGGGCCGTGAAACTCACTTTAGTGATGGTATGAATCGCAACGTCTGAGTGCTTGTATGGGATGGTCTTATCCAAGACCTACAATTATATGGACGTTTGTTGAGTTTTACCTTGTAGTTTGATTTAAGGTTTGGATTGATGTGGATTCTCATTTTTTATAATATGAGTTGTTGCATTATATAAGTAATATTAGCCTGCATTTTTTAGGACTTCCAGTAGCGTTAAACTTATAAAGTCCTTCACTATTAAAAGCAGATTTCGCGACGAAATGTGTTATATTGATATATGATAAACTGACATTTATAAACAAACCATGAGTTTGTTTGTCAAGAGTTAAACACATATTTTTATAATGTTTGGCAATTTCATCGATTTTTAGTTAATTATTTCGTAACTAATTTCAACGTTCTTGGGTTTTAAGACAATTGTTTCAAGATTTAATCTTCGATTATTATTATATAAATAATTCTTTTATATTCTATAAAAAATTCATTGAAATGACTATCTAAAACATGCCTATGACATAAATAAATACATTTTTATTGTATATTTATTAACATATTTTACATCGTAATTCTTACTATCTTGTTTTATGACATGTTTCTCTTATCACTTTTTATTATAAGTAATAAATAACCAGTCCATAAATAGTGATATAGTATATGATATGATCCATTTTACATGTAATAATAAATATTAACGTTTCATGAATCGTAACTTAGTGTATGTTATGATTTATTTTATATCATCTAATTATAGCAACTTATCGTTAATTAATCGATTTGTAAGTAATGTTCTAGTCATATGGTATGATCTTTTTATAACACAAAATTTTTAACAATTATTCAATTATAATGTTTCGTAGCTTAAAATTCACACAAGCTTAATTCACCAAACGTCTTAAAAGACTAAGGGTATTAAACACCCCTTGGCTTACACTTGTGGTTTCATGTTGTTAAAATCTTACTAGTCATTTTATTAATCTCATGTAACCATATGTAAATGTCATTCTTTTGTGTGTGTTGGTTTATAAAAATATCATACCAAGACTTTGCATATATTTTTTTAGACAAGAATTATAAGAGTGTGTTTATAGTTATTAACTTCTTTAAGCATGATAAGTAAAATGCAAGTTGTAGAACTTACTTGCTTAGTGTAGATGATTAAGACAAAGTAAAATAGAAGACTCTTGGTAACTTCTTAATCCATGATCAAAGCAAGCAACAAGGGGTTGATTATAGTGGTTCACCATGGTGGTTGATGGCGGTCGATTGGTGGTGATGGGTTTGGCTAGAAAAAGAGCCAAGACTTAGAGAGGGAGAGTGTGGGTGTTAGTGATATTTGGGGCAAGATTTCCACTAGCTTAGCACTTCTATTTATAGTGCCAATGGACAAGCTAGCCAACAAAGATCACAAAGGTGCATAGTTCTATGTTTGTTTCCTTGCAATTATTTTGCCAAGAGTTCAATCAAGTGGGGTTGGGTGTCCTTGGTGATCCAAGATCTTGGTTTTGCAATTTGGATGATCATATTTGATGGAATATGACCATTTGGCCGTTCATATGGTGGGGGTGATGGGGTTGGGATGTTTTCTCATGCATGCATGAATATATATGTATGTTATGGTGCATTATGATGTCTGATGGTGGTATGTGCAATCCCATGATCATGCATCATTCATTTACTTAGATTTACATATATATTTAGCTTAATAAAAACATATTTGAATGCTTAGGATTTAGTTATGCATGAGTTTTTTGTTGGTTAATTATAATCGGTTTGATATACGGTTTTTATTTTGCGACGGACGTTTAGAAACTTTTGTTGAATTGTTAGTTATATTTATGCGTTTCATTTAATATACATACACAATTATGTATAAATTTCTTGTTTAGGATTCACTTTATATATATATATATCTCCCATATGTATTCCTGATCTCAAAACTCACGTCGGTTTGGGATTTCGTCGTAATTTGGAACAAATTCTGTTTCTTCGTTTCATAAATTGGACGTTGATTTATTCTAAATCATTTATTATTGTAAGTTAAAATTGAAATATACCATGGAAAATTGGCGGAGGTTACACGGATCGCTGAGTTTATCGCACTTATCGTGGAGGTTCTGCTCACGGATCGTTGATTCTTCTATTCTCTCACTACCGTAGTCTCTCTACCGTTATATCGTCTATCGGGTGAGTTTCACGGCCCCTCTTTAATTAACGTTTTACTGTTTTACAATACGGAGGAGATTACATATACATATAAAGGATAAGACACAATGACTGCTCGGTTATTACATAAATTATAAACATACCAACTCAAAGTCCTCGCATTCGTACTGGACCGATTAACACGGGGTGGCGGGGTAATAATGGGTAGTACTACTGGGGATGATAATCCCCATGCGGTAACAACGTAACCGTTACGCGTATGCATTATTATCGAACATTATATAATTTATTGGAAGATTATATGGACGCAAAGGTTATCTGCTTCAGTGCCAGAACTTTTATGGTAATAACAAACTTTGTAATGTTACACGTTCCGTAACATGTACAAATGGTATTGTAGTCTTTACATTTAAACCACTGTAACCGTTTTAATCATGATATTAAAACCTGTGAACTCACCAGCGTAAGCTGACCGTTTCAAACTATATATAATCTCAGGTATCTAAAACAGGATACGGGGGAAGACTCACGAGGGATCATTTTGTTATTTGATTATTATGTGATGTAATAGTATTTGTTTCCGTTGTATGTAAACTCAAATGAAATGTTGTTTTGGTGTTATATGAGTTGGATATTAAACCGGTTGACTCGATCCTGCAATACCGAACTGAATACGTGGCAAACCTCTTACGGACCGATCGGAGACCGGGGGCCGGGAAGTGGGGTGTCACAGATTGGTATCAGAGCCAACGGTTTAACGCACAACTCTATTACACTGTAGTATGAACTATAACCCTAGGACTTATGTGTATATATACGTGATATATTCTTATGCATAATATTATATATTTATAACTTATGTATTTCTGCAGGATGGTTCATTCCACTCACTCTTATTCTTTTATCATACTATTGACGGATTCGGACGACGAGGTGGCACATGCGCCTCTGAATCCACCGTCACCGGTTCTTGTCGATACACCATCAACACCATCTTATATAGAGTACGATGAGGCGTGGTTGGATCAAGAGATCCAGGAGATGGAGGGAGGAGTTCAAGACAGTGAAGTTGATCAGATTCAGTATCCACCATTAGCCATGGATATTGATCTACCAGGATATGGACAGGGTGAGGAGGATCATGACAAGGAGGTTGTAGAGGAGACCACGGGTCTAGGGTATGAGTGGGAGGAGACTGTTCCTCACTCGATAGCGTATGGGACTACATCCGAGTTATTCACATCACCGATAGAGTTTGAGAGCGTGATTCCACAGGTTCAGGACACAGTGCCACCAACGATATCATACCCAGGTTTCCACCACCACCACCACCCAATCCCACAGAGGCTGGACCCTCACGACCAGCCGACCATCCACCCTCACCAGACCCCCAGTCGATACCGACCGTTGGTACCATCCGTAGGGTTGATATTCCTATCCTTACCTCACCACCCACTGAGCCTTCATTTAGGCTTTACCGGTTACTTCCGGATGGGCCAAAGATGATGTACACCCCTCAAAAAAGGGTGACCCTACCTGATAGGAGGCCACGTAGGATCCGATCTGGAGACGATACACCACCAGCACCAGCAGCTGACCCACCCTCACCAGTAGCCGAGGTACCACCTGCAGATCCTGCACCCGTAGATCCTACCCCCACAGATCCACAAGTACCACCACCACACAGACACCATCGCCGTAGGATAGAGTTCAGAGATTGGGGTTGGTTACCATATACTTTATCTGAGTGGAGAGAGGAAGAGGGTGCCCCACCGACCCATATGATCGGTGAGACATCTCGACCTATCCCGGTTACTGGTGAACCGGTTGAGTAGACCATACCGTTACTAATTACCATGCTGAGCCGACATGATTTAGAGTTTGATCAGGATGCTATGGATATTGATGATTTACGAGACAGGGTTAGAGAGACGAGACGTCGGGTTAGAGGTTTAGAGCGCAACCAGCAGGCCTTGAGTGACGCTCAGGGGGATACGTTCGGATATATGAACACGCAGCAGGAGCTTATCGACACTCTTACATCCAGGGTTACAGGTTCTGAGCAGCGAGTCATGACACTCTAACAGCAGCTATTAGAGTTACGACAGCAGATCGAGGCAGTGACTGCTGTATCGACTCTACTACTACTTCTACTTGCTGCAGCTTCCAGTTTGGGTGTATTCCCATGTCTGATGTAGTCGGTTGTTTTGATATCTCTCTCGGGTGGGATGTACCCGACTAGTTTTGATAGGATATTTGTTATTTTGGCTGTATATATGTAAAACAAATATCCTAGATGCATATATATATACATGATGGTTTATGTTATTGATTGTCGTCTTTGTCATTTGAACTGTGTTGTGATTTGTTTGTATGATTCACCTCATTACGTGTTTCTTTATATCAGAAAGAAATTGATCAAACGAATATCAACAATCAAAATGATAACGAACTCCTGAATCGGAGTCAGGTGGCACAATTGATAGCTCATGCGATAGCTGAACATGACGCTTCGCGCTTGGTTCGGGCTAATCAAAAACCAGTCAATCCAAAACCAGAATGCACCTATAAAGCTTTCCTAAACTGCCAACCGCATAAATTCCGCGGTACAGAAGGAGCAATTGGATTGCTTCAGTGGATAGAAAAGATGGAGCAGGTTCATAAAATTAGCAACTGCGTAGAAATTGATAAAACAAAGTTTGCTACTTGCACATTAGAAGGTTCAGCTTTGACTTGGTGGAATTCATTGGTCAAAAATCTAGGCATTGACGCAGCCTACAGTATATCTTGGGGTGATATGAAACGGAGAATGACTGATAAGTATTGTCCGCCCAACGAACTCCAGAAGCTTGATCAGCAGTTATGAAATAACAGAATGATTGGTGATGACATCGCCAGTTACAATGACCGTCGGGTTATTACATAAATTATAAACATGTCATACAAAGGTCCTCAACATTTATACTGGACCGTTAACACGGGGTGGTCGGGTAATAATGGGTAGTACTACTGGGGCTGATAACCCTATGCGGTAACAACGTAACGGTTACGCGCATGCATTATTAGCTCCTTCTTATATAACAATTGACAGTTATAAGTGAGGCAAAAACATTACACTTCGGTGCCAGAACTTTTATGGTAATAACAAACTTTGTAACATTACACGTTCAGTAGCATTGTACAAATGGTATTGTGGTCTTTGCAATTAAAAACTGTAACAGTTTTAATGATATCAAAACCTGTGAACTCACCAGCGTAAGCTGACCGTTTTCAAACTATATGTAATCT
>WOUH02013761.1:0-15979 GCA_009936405.2 Stevia rebaudiana
GGAAGCTGATGTGGCGCTGATGTGGAAGCGGGGAAAAGTGGGGAATGCTGGGACGACTCCTTGTGCTCTAATATATATATATTTTTGTTACTTTCTTTTACCTTCAATGTGCAACTTTGTCCAAAAACTAAACCAGACACTAATTGTAAGATCTATGTTCATCAAAGAAGATGCAATATGTAAAGAAAGTGTATAAACAAAAAATACTAACCGTTTCTTCATCTGCAAGTTTTTTGAGAAAATTAGTGAGTGGCTTCGCGTATTGTGAGAGGTTTTCGATAGCATTAGCATCAAACATGTCGATTCCAGAACCAGTTAAATCAATTGCAGTGACTTTGAATTTGCATTCTTGTAAAAGTGCAATTGTTTTATACCAACACCAAGCCCCAAAACCACCTCCATGAACAAGAACTATATTGCTAGTCTCCAGTTCATCATGATTTACCTCCTGTAAAAGAGAAATTACATTAAAAGCTAAGAAATGAGTACAGAAATTGAAGTTTAACATATAATCTAATTTCTAGATCGACTGTAATAGACTGATCGATGATCGATCATAATTGAATCTGAAAACGATCTACATCATTGCATCCCGATGAACTGTTCTGAAAACATTAGTTATGCTTGATTGTCGCTATAGATCAGTCACAAATTAACAGAACTGAACTCGGAATTTGCGATCGACGCTAAGAATCGATCAACAATAAACTGATAACAAACCTGATTAAGGAGCAGGTGAGGAGAAATCATTGGATCGACAGACGAACGACGCCTAGTACTAGAAGTCTGACGAACAATCTGCTGACATTGGGAATTCGCGCCACCGGGAGGTTGCCGGAGGGAAATTGATCGATCAAACGGCAGGACGTCGCCGTTTGACTGCCGGTGCTGCTGGAAGAGGATAGCAGCAGCGATGGCTTGTTCGTGAATAAAAACATCATCCGAATTCTCCGTCTTAGCAGATGAAGATCGAACACGAGACCATCGATTAACTGAATTTCTGCTGATTGATGTAGTGGATTGATTTGTTACGCGTTTTGAGTAGATTCTCCTTGATCTTGTTGATTTCCTTGAGAAACATATTCCCATTTTACAGATAATTTGTTGCTTTTAGTTCATAAATTGAGAGAAAACTAGTATTGACGTAGTATGAAAAAGTGATTCAACAATCAGAGGTTGAGAAGAGGGTGGTGGTGATGGTGGAGAAGATTTTGCAGCGGAAGTTCGTAACAGCATCAGTAAATTGCTTACTGCATTTATAGTAGAGGACCTTCGTCAACATATGTTTTCAACTTTTCATCATTAATAAAAGAGTGAATTACTATTTTGACACTTGTGGTATACCTCTTTTAATTATTTTGGCCCAAAAACAAGTTTTATAACTCTTTGAGCCCCTTGCATTTAGATTTTTAACTTTTTTGGCCCTAATAACTTACACCATCCATTAGTTTCGTTAGTTTGCCCTTTTGGGCCAAAATAGTTAAAACACATATACCATGGAAGCTAAAATAATATTGAATCTATTGAAAAATTTAGATAATCTTAGTATAATCTTTCTCGTTTATCGCTTTAAAAATACACGTTTTATGGTATACGATTGACACAAATAAGAAATTGTATAAATGCTTAGTAATTATATTCAGACAATTAAAATATGTTTAAAAATGTGATACTGTCATAGAATAACAATTTTATTTTGTTTCAATGAATTTATTTCGTGATATATGTTTTTAAAGATGTGAATTAGAATTTTTGATTAACCTCTTTAAAGATGAGGATTTTCATACAGTAATAATCACTTTTACAAACTCTAATATATTAAAGTTTGCTTAATAAAAAACATATAAATTTTCATCAGTAATAATTTAATAATAACAACAATAAAAGAAAGACTAGAAAAAAAAATGTTAATTCGATATTTGAGTGAAGGGGTATTATAAGCAAGAAATATGTGGATTTAGCCTAACCCCTTCGTAATTACAGTAAGTGAAACTTATTAAAATTCAAGAATTGATATTTTAAGTGAAATATATTTATAGTTTTATTAATATTAAAAATAGTATTAGTAATAATAATAATACGAGTGAATTAGAATTTTGACCTTGTAGTACGTGTATTTTAACTGTTTTGCCCAAAATAAATAAACTGACAGTATTAATGAATGGTATTAGTCTTGTGGGCCAAAAAACTTAAAAATTTATTAGTTAGGGGCTCAAATAGTTAAAAAATTTGTTTTTGGTCCAAGATAGTTAAAAGCAATACACCACATGGGTCAAAATAGTAATTCACTCTTAATAAAAAGAGTAAAAACTAATGTATAGTTTCTTAGCATCCCATTCTTTAAACAATATATGAGTGTGATCTTTATATTTTTTTAGTTGGTTAAGAGTGGTTTTGAGTGAAAAAAGAGATAGAAAATTTAAAAATTTATTAAATATAGAGAAAAACACTGTTCATTTAATTTAATAGGAAAGAGAAAAAGTTGTGATAAATGTATACAAAATATTATTATATTGAATTATAGAGAGAAATGTAATGATAAATGTATAAAAAAATATTATTTAATTGAACAAGAGATAGAAAATGTAGTAATAAAGGTATAAAAAGTATTATTTAATTGAATATGAGAAAAAAATAATGATTTTTAATAAATTATAAAGATATAGATAGAGAACGGGATGTGAATGCTCTAAGCTATATTTTCAATTAAATTTTGTTCAAACGAGCTCAATAACACTTCATGAACATAAATAACGAACAATAGGTGTGTTCATTGTCGTTCATTTTATTAAACAAGCATAAAAACTTTGTTCGTGTTCGTTAATATTGTAAATAAACGATCATAAACGAACTTCCCGTCAAAAAGTTCATGAACGATTTACAAACTGTTTGGTTCGTTTACAGGCCCAAATGAGAGCGTTTGTAGGAGGAGAGGGTTAAGAGGGTATCATTGGATTGTGTGAGGGCTGAAAGAGTTTGGAGAGGGTAAAAGTGACGTGACATGGCGTATCAGGATATCATTGGCCAAGGCTTGAGGGTTGGAGAGTACCACACCCTCCACCCTAAAAAGCATTCCAACACATGTCAACATCCCCAAGGGTAGTGTTAATTTAAATAGCGGGCTTTAACTAATAGATGTTATATCCGCTAAAAACACTATTTTCCTTAAAAACAATAGAAACAAATCTTGGTCGTTCATTTGCTCAATCAATAGTTTAGATTTAAGGGGATTCAAATGTAAGTAAACAAAAAAGGAAAAGGGCAATGATGAAAAACTCACTTGTTAACTTTTTAAATTTTCCTCACATTTCTTTAAACATTCATAATATTTTTATGCGACATTATTTTTTTATAAAAATTACACCATAAAAACGAACTTTTTCTTCTCTTTAATTTGAGTACCATAGTGATGTACTTTTTTTTTAAATTAAAAAAAAACTAGTACAAAAGAATATAGTAGAAGAGAATATAGTACAAAATAATTTAGTACAAAAAATTCGAGTTTTTTTTAAGACGACAAAGGGAAAAATCTATAATAAAGTACATGTATATCTAGTTGTTTGAGAATACCGTACATGGATATCTAGTTGTTTTGAGAATACACTACATGTACATCTAGTTGTTTTGAAAATACAGTAATTGTATATCTAGTTGTTTTGAAAACTCAGTACATGTGTATATATGTAGTTGTTTTGAGAATAAAGTACATGTATTCTTGTTTTTTGATAATACAATACATGTAGATATAGTTTTTTGTACTATATCACCATAATAGATTTTTTAGGTTTAAAATAAGTATATCAAAATGGTACTCAAATTAAAGAGAAAAAAACGCTCGTTTTATGGTGCAATTTTTATAAAAAAATAATGTCGTATGAAAAAGTTATTAATGTTTAAAGGAAGTGAGGGAAAGTTCAAAAAAGTCAACAAATGTGTTTTTATATGAATATCATTTCCCTTGTTTTTTATCTTAAGCAAATGGATGACTAAGATTTGTTATTGTGTTTATGCAATATCTCTTTCCTATTTGATCCTTCCTCTTAACTAATAAGTGTAAAAAGAATTGTAATAAACTCGTAAACCGACCTAAACAAACTCCAATTGAACTCGTTCCAGCAAGTGGCGTTGGAACTGGCACATTGAATCCTAAACGCTAAAGTTAAACCTAAAAAAAGAATGATGATTTGATGACAAAATAATGAGTAGGAAGACACAATGAGTTGAAAACATTAATTCTAAAACTTAAAAGTCAACCACAAAACTTAAATCTTAAATATTAAACCCTCAAATATTAAACCTAAACCCTATGGCTAAATCCTAAAATTTAAACCATTAAAGCTAAACCCTCAAAATAAACGTTAAATGTTAAATATTAAAGCTTAATAGCTAAATCTTAAAATCTAAACACCAAAAGTTGAACCAAAAATCGAAACTAAAAGACTAAATAGTACAGAAATTTACAACCTTGTAAATGAAGACAAACATTTTATAGAATAGAGATGCCCTTCTGGGACTAATACACCAATTAATTTCATATAAAGAAATAGACATAGGTATTCTTAATTAATGAAGGTGGCAAAGTAATTGTTTTTTTAAACAACTATGAACGCACACACTTAAGACGAGATTTCAGTCGTAATCAGTATTTGATGCTTTGAAGTATACGTCAGTGCCTATCTCCAACGGAATCTCACAATTTGGTAAATCCTTTGACATTGCCCAACATTATTCCGGCTTAGATTCAAACCCTAGATCTTCTTCTATATAAATATCACGAAAGAAACGATAATGTGTTTGGTTCACCAAAGATGGAATTTGAATGGAATGAATTCCTTCAACCATGGGAATTTAAGTTTCCTTCCCAAAGTAATCAAGTAGCAAACTTAGGAAGGGAGACCGTCCCGAAGGAGAGGTCGATGAGGTAGTAGAGATGGATGACCAGATTGGTGAGAAAGATGACAAGTGTATCAAGAGAGAGTAAAGAAAGACATAAAGGGAAATTGTGCCAATTTAACCTTTTTGAATCTAATTTCATCTTTAAATTTACATAGCAAACACAATACACGATCCAAACACAATGCACGATATCAATGGAATTCATTCAAATTCCTTACAACATTCCAATTCCTTCCAAGCAATATGCGAACCAAACGACCCTAAAATAATTAGTTGGAAGTAGGGGGTGTGCATTGGTCGGTTTGGGTTGATTTTTGGCTAAACTCAAACCTAAAACCAAAAATTTGTTTTTCTTTTTTGTTTTTAAAACGCGTTTAGTTTTGGTTTTGGGTTTGGGTTTGTTGGTGCAGAAGTTTATCAACAACTTTTGGTTATTATTGAAAACATAGTTTTAGTATTAAATGTTTTTCTATTTTGTATTTGTAGTTTATTATTAGCATATCATATGTATGTATGTTTGCTAGTAGTAATAAACTAGTATAAATAATTCAAGTGTTGACTTGTAAAAAAGACTTTCTATCTTCAACACTTCATTCTTAGGTTTTGAGAGACTATAGAGAGAGATTTTAGAGAGAGAAAGTTGAAAGAATTTCATTTATTTGCTTGATTTGGGTTTCGTTTTTTTTTTCTGGTTTTTGTATATGGATTTGGTATGAAATAACTTTTCTAGTAAATAAGCCCATTGACAAATAAAAAATATCAAAAGGTTTATTTAATAAAGTGTAAATAGTACGATTTTCCTATTTATAAAAGGAGACTAACATAATAAATCTTTCGTATTTCAATGTGGGATTAAAACAAAACACATTCTTCCCTTATAGATAGAGTATATTCATTCATTTTTCCATTCATGTTTCAATGTGAGATAAACATAAAAGTTACATTATAGTTGTTTACAACTAACTAAAAGATACATTTAGTGTTATTGGTTTTTGTTTTCAGCAAAACCGAAACCAAACCTGTCGGTTTTTTAGAAAAGTTATACAAAACCTGTCTATATTATTTGAGCACGATTATTTCGGTTTTATTCTTCTGTTTTTATAATTTGAGTTTGGTTTGTTTGGTTGCATGGACACCTTTGGTTGGAAGTTTAGGAAGTTGCATTAATAAGGATTGATGGAAATTGCAACCAGTCAACCACTCCTTCTCCAACCGTCGCACGTCTTTCAACCATGTAATGCAAATAAGTCAACATTATTTATTTATTGAACTATATAAGTCAACCACGTCTTTGTCAATACGTTCAGGGTCCAATATGTAATTCATCAAATATTTGGGGGCTTGTAAGTTATAAGAAACTGTTATCTCAACATCATGCAATCATGCATCATTACTATCGCGTGGCTTCCTAAACATTTCCAGTTTCACCAATCCTTAAAAATTAAGCTACCATTTTCCTTTATTCTTTTAATATATTATTTAATTTCTATCATAATATTTAGCTTAATAAATAAATGTATGCATTTTTCTCAGGTTTTATTAAAATACGAGTGGGATCACACATGCCACGCCATACCAAGTAGTAGACGCAATGTCATTATATCAACTCATATAGGTTAAATTACGTCGATTTAAAGTATCTTATATTAATTAAGAATAAGAAGTTAATAATTCTAGCTACAAAATGAAACTTAGTATGTATAAAAAGCATCGTATATTCTAATGTTTAGAAATTTTGAAAGTGTTTGACTATAAACATGTCATTGTGTCAGTTACCAGTTATATATGTTTTTTTTTATATTCAGACAATATATCCAGGGTTTATAAAATAAAATAAAATAAAATAAGAAATATTGGTATGTAATTTTTTTATTTTATTTTTTCTGACGTATTACATTTTGGCAAGGGAGGCTTTTATAGGGTGCAGGAGGTGCGACTGCACAGGGCCCGCTTTTTTTAGGAGCCCGAATTTTCAAATTTTTTTATATATATTTTATATAAAAAGTTACATATAGTTTATAAAACAAAATTATAATAAAACCATATGTAGATAAAAGCTCAAATTTATTGTTTAGTTTTGATCAATTTATAACCTAATAAGATAAATGTTCAATTCAATTTATAAAACAATTGGATAAAGCCCAAAACAATTGTTAATTACAATTGACAATGTCCCAAGAAAGACTTAATGAATTGACAATGATAACTATTGAGAATGAACTACTAGAGAATATGGATTATGAAGATTTGATTAACAACTTTACCTCAAAGAATGCTCGAAGAGTGTCACGATTCATATAGTTATGTGAAAGACATCATTTTGCTACAATATTCTTGTTTTGTACTATTTATTAACTTATTTAATCTCAGTTATTGTTGATTTTTGAAAAAAAAAAATTATATATAGAGGCCTTTATTTTGGACTCGCACAGGGCACCCGAATCCTCGGAGACGGCCCTGCATTTTGGGATAGAATTATGCAACACCAGTATAGCGTATAGCATTCCTTCGTACAATATATCTATTATTGGTATGTACAATACTCATGAGACAAAATTAAACACGAAATATTATAGGACTACAGATTTAATCTCAATATATCATGTTAGAAATAACCATTCTAAATAAGAGCTGAGTTTTAAGCGAAGAAACGTAGAAATTTCATAAAGCAATTCTAAATTTGTTTTAACATACACTAATGACATTAATATACCAAAAAGATAGAACAACATAGGAATATAATAGCATGTTGTGGACTCATTTTAACTCTTATTTCTCATCATACTCAGTATATCTCATCTAAATGTAGAGTTTGAGTATAGTGAGATGTAAACAGTCTTACCTTCAACTGTAGAAATAGAGATGTTGTTTCCAATGAAACGACCGACTCATGATCTCTAATTAATCGTCTATCGTAGCTTTTAACGTTATTTTCACAAAATAAGTAAAAAAACAACGTTGAAATTAGTGCAATTTTACTTTTGTCGTGGAGCCCACTAATATATACATTATATGCGTGCACCGCAAACGAGGTGTCAATACGTAAAATTACATTATATGATTATGGCTGTTCAATGTTAATGAGTATTGTATTATACCCTTACAAATAAACCCATATATTAATATTTACGCAAATTGTATTAACTAGATAAATATTCTAGTTTTTAAAAAATATCCATTTTCATAGGGTAGAGTTCAAATAAAAACTTCTGCTTTTTGCAAGAATTTTAAAAACTCTATTTTACACATGTAAATATATGTCTAAAAATTATCACAAAAATAAAAGTTAATATTTATCTTTTATGAGAATTCTTTATACACATGTGTTAAAATAAACAAACTCTTTTGCACATGTATAAAAATAATTCTCAGAGTCTTCGTAAAAAAAATATATTAATTTGATCCTTCAATTGTAGCAAATAAGTCTTCGTAAAAAATATATATTTATTTGATCCTTCACTTGTAGCAAATATATAGAAAAACGTAGGAATATATTTGGTGTGGAGTCGATCCTATGGATTCCTTTACATGGACACACGTATAAAGATTCCTTCGCATGCTCCTTGTACCGATTATGTTGGAATTAAATGTTATTCATTTTCTTCACATTAAAGTTACATCATAATTTTGGAATATTATCAAACAAAAATATTCCCTACTTTAATAATTTTTGCTTTTATGTTAAATAGTATAGCGGCAATGTTGTGACATAATGATATAATTTTATTCTTCATATTTGTAAATATAATAATATTAAAAACGAGCCAAAAACAAGTATGTTAACCGTTAAAACATGCATTCAGCATTTCGTTTGCAATAGTTATTTTAAATACAAGGAGCACGTTTGATATAAAACTATGTAAAACTACTTTTAAGTAAATAATTATGAAATTACAGTCACAGATACATACAGACCAATTACCAAATGGTTTAATGGTATGGTGATTGCCCCCCATAAAAATGGTGAGGGTTCAAATCCTTGCAAGTGCAAGGTTGAGTGATTTTGGTGGAATAAATTTGTTGTTAAAAAAAAAAAAAAGATACATACAGCATGACATTACCACATCTAGCATGACAAATTAATGGATGAGGCTAAATATAATTAAGGAACAATTTTTAAGTGTTTATCCAATTCTTGCAATTATCTATTTAAAGCTGGTTTATACATTAACATCACTCTTAAATATAATTAACCAGACCATAAAATAATAATTAAACACATAGGAGTTTTTTTAAACATTTTCATCATTTTCTAGCTTACTTTTTCTGTATTATTATAGAATTCATTAAAACATATATAACTAATATTGTTTCAAAGTGGTTTGGGCCTTTTTAATCAATGGACCACTCCATATATGGATCTGTCATCTGTGACAAGTAGTTTGGCACTATGGCTGGACCACTTCATAATATATTGTGGCTTTAAAATTGGCATGAGGGTCTCATCATTGTCTTATAAATAATTTGAACCTTTTAGAGTGATTTGGCTTTAATGATTTAAGTAATAAACATATATATGATATGTTTAAATTGTCTTTTTCTAGTGTCATTATGACCTATGCGCTTTTATATGTAGATATACAAGTTTAATCGTATACAATTATTAATAATGGATATATAGTTTATCAAAGAAGGTTGATTGAGGAACACAAGAAAATAATAAACGACGGAAAAGTGTATTTTTTTTTCATGTGAAATACATATACAAACTTCGAATTCACATGTGAAAAAAAAAACACAAGTATAGGTTGTTCCAACGAAAAATCAAAAGAAGTGTTAACATTTATTTGTTTTAAGTGTTCAGAATATACTAACTTAAATATAAATGGAATGATTTAATGATATTTTTTTTTAAATATTGATTATGTAATCCAGTATAATAAATGGGTTTTAGGCCAGTTTCAAGATATATAATTAACCATTGACTAGAAAAAAATAAAATTAAGATAGCAATCTATTTGAAATATGGTACTATACCATTCTTTATTTTGTGACTTAGTGGTTGTTTGACAACCTTTATTTCATTAAGTGCTGAACCAATAAGAGGTCTAAATAACTAAGAGACCATGAATCAGTAAGTGTTGTTTGGTTGTACTGTTGAATAACTGTGTAGAATGACTATTTTACCCACTGAAATATTTTTGCTAACTGAAATGTATCTGTTTGAACAAAGTTATTAATGAATGTGTTGGATGGTAAATAATTATAAAGTAAAAAACCAAAACCTCACAGAAAATTCAAATTACACATAAATCCTTCAAAATACATCAAAACGAAATAGAAATCAATATTTTTCGTACAATTTATATTTTAATTATTCGAAATTAGTTGAGTAGCTATCTGGTCCAGCAGGTTAGTCATATACACAATGCTTTGTGAACCCCATTCTATGTCGTGAACGAACTGACCATGACTTTCTCCATTTTGTGTTTCAGAAACAATGTTCTCTTCGTACATCTAAATAAACAAAATACCTTCATCTCCATTTTCCACTCTTCTTTCTGACAAGCTAAAAGTGTTTGATAAGGATTATAAACGTTGCCGGTTTTGTTTTTAAGCTTTGACCAAGCTGTAAACTTTCCTTTTAGATAATCATAGCGGTTCTTCATTTGTCGTTGATCCACTATGAAATTGTGCTTTTTTCAAATTTTCTATTACATTCTTTTCATGATATCATTCTAAGGCTACTCCCTTCACGTCCATTTAGTGTCAACTCATGAATGCACGCCTCAAGAAAAGTTTTTTCAACACCTTCTTGCTTCCAACTAATCATACACTTTCTTTGAGCCATCTCTTTAAACAATTTAAGAAAAATCAAACAAGATTCACGAAACATTTAAACATGATTCACGAAACATTTAAACATGATCGTAGTCACGAAACAAGATTCACGAAACATTTAAACATGATCGTAGTCCCGGTTAGCGTGTCCGGAACTACACGTTTTGCACCAAATATTTGTCGACAAGTCAATCCGGGTCGGGTCAAGGATACTCCCGCTTTGTGGGCACCTTTAGATTTGTTGTATTTATATTATTATTTTAGATATACGTGGACTACGAGGTTAACGAACCGTCGGAGACGAAGATATTTTCATCGAGGTATGAATTACGATCTGGATTTTTCCTCCAAATATTGCATCATCATCTAAAATAACTCAAACATTATAATAGTTTATTTCATTTTCCAGCAGTCGGATCATCGATGTCTATTTGTAATGAAATTCTTCCCGTTTATACATATTTTTTGATCAATTTCGCTTAAATCGTTATGCATGTTATTGATTTGAAATTGCTGTAAAATCACTCCATGCACATTCCGAACCTAGAATTTCAACTTGAAGTTATGCTTGATTTAATTCAACAGTTAAATATTGATTCTTGGATTTAGTATGTAAACGTAGTTAGATTCATGGCAATCGTTATGCATAAGAGAAAATATAATAATATCTGCTATATTTAAGATATGATTTTCACATATTTTTATAAATAGTTGATTAACAGTACATAATACTTTTTTGGGTTCATACTAATCTAGAAATGCTATTTAAAATGGTCTAGGTATAACTTATTGTCCATTTGACTTCTTTTTCAATGTTATTTATTCCTTTAAAGAAAAAACTGTTAACTTAAAGAAAAATGTATTAAAAATTCTGAAATTAAGCATTAGTTAAATCTCTTTGAAATTCACTAAGATGGGAATCTTTTCTTCTTTGGAAATAATTCAAAAAAAGAGGGATTTTTAAGTATCATTGATTTCTCATTGTTTAATTTGTATGTAGGGTTATTATTCATCACTTGTTGAGGTTCATGTTTGTGTTTATGAGTATTAACTGAATTCATTGGTTGGTGTATTACTCAGTCATCTTAAATTTTCCCCAAAACGGACATAACTGAGATCAACCAAAAATCAATCACACCGGGTAATGTGAAAGTATAGGATTATATACGGTGTTGAGATTTTAGATTCAAAACCAAAAGATTACGCATCGATTGTTATTAATGAGATGGACTCAAGTGGGACAAAAGTTAATCATATAAAGATCATATCAAGAGTAGAAAACACAGAAAATTCCAATGGTGAGATGGTTTCAAGTGAAATCACAAGTGATAATGTTAATGGTGATCAAACATCAAGAAAAAGAAAGAGGCTGATAGAAACAAACAAAAAAGTGGTTCGTTACGTTATAAATGATACTGAAATTACCAACTATAGGCTGCAAGATACTTCTTCAAGTAATGGATTGTTTGTAAAATCTCAAGTCAATGTTGTTCAACAGGTAGATAAGAGTATATCTAGATCGAAGAAAATTCTTCTCATTCTTGATGTAAATGGGTTGCTTGCGGATATCATTCATCCCCCGCCAAAAGATTGCAAATCAGATATTAATATTTCAAGACGCGCAAGTAAGATATGTTACACGTATGCAGTATGTCAACTCAAGATCTAACTCACTAAATTTGTCATTGGTAAGCACATATACTCTATTTATTGTTACTTATTATCTCATTTCAATGTAGTATTCAAGAGACCCTTCTTGGATGACTTTTTAAGATTTTGCTTTGAGAGATTTAATGTCGCTATTTGGTCTTCAAGAACGAGGTATATTACTTACTAAATCTTTTTATTTGTTCTTTAAACATTATCTGTGACTCATGAAATTATGCATAGGAAAGTTTTAGACCGCATGGTTGATTATTTGTTGGGGGATTTGAAGAAGAAACTCCTATTTCTTTGGGTAAGTGTTTATTATTATCATTATTACTTTTTGGGGTTTCTTTATAAAAATGTAATTAACTTTCAGTTTTGTTCCAATCAAGTCACTCATATTTTTTTTTTGTTCCAATTAGGTAACTCATACATTTTTTTTGTTCCAGTTAGGTCACTGTACTTTAAATAAGTGTTTCAATCAAATACATTTCCACCTGCTACATTAGGTTATCATATCATTTGAAATTTTATTTTTCAACTTTTTTTTAAAATTATGTTGGTTGATTATGTGAATAAAAAATAAAATATAAAAATTTTAATTATTTTGTTGGTAATAGGTATAGGATTAGAACACTTCTTTAAAGAAGAGTGACTTAAGTGGAACAAAATTAAGTATGAACAACTTAACTGGAACAAAAGAAATACGAGTAATCTAATTGGAACAAAGCTGAAAGTTGATTAAAATTTTATGACATTTTCCCTTACTTTTCTATGAAGTCTTGCATTTTAAATTTAGTAATTTATTGAAAAGAAGGGTCAGTGGTATGATTTTATAAGTTTGCTAATAACTATAAAGATTATGGTTTATATTCTTCTGTTACAAATTGGAAATGGACAACAACACATGTATTTATATATATTGTTGCGTTTAGGATTTATCGCATTGTACCAGTTCGAGTGTGAGGAGCCTTGAAAACCAGCATAAGTTTATAGTCTTCAAGAATTTTCATAAAATATGGGAAAGTAAGGGTCTTTTTGCTTCTGAAAATGGATATTATGATGAATCAAACACATTGTTGTTGGACGATTCTCCGTATAAGGCGTTGCTAAATCCTGTAAGGCATATCACTTATTCGTTTTTATTATGTTTTAAAAACTTGTAATTATGATTTTGATATATTTGTATTTTTTTTTTTGTAGAAGCATACTGGAATATTTCCATTGCCTTACTGTTACAAGGATATAAATGACAACTTTTTGGGTAAGTTATCTTATCATACGTTATTTATCATATGCTTAATCGTTGTTACCAACCATTTTGCATATTATGAATACAATTACTAATATCCTTTTATTTATTAATATCCTTTGTAAACCGCATGTAACTGCATGCTTTCTTTAGTGGGAAATTTAATCTTAGCATGTTCATTTGACTTCTATATGTCTACCGGCCTTCGCGGAGACTTGGATGCTAAATTTGTTTCTAAACTACTTACATTTCTTATTAATTTGAGAGAGCTATACAAAAACAAAATGATAAGAATTTAATTCTAGTCTAGCCACTCTTAATCACCTAAATTAAACATGCTCAATTGCTCATATAACTCGTTTTTCTAAATGTGTGAAACGGATTCAGTAGATGTTATCAAGTTGTAAACTGAATTATTAGGTTAATCAAGTCAACCCAAACATGTCCTGTTTTATTAAACAGTTTCATCATCAAACACGACTTGCTTTTATAAATGAGTTACATATAACAACGCAAAAACTGGTTATTTTCGTATGGTGTTCGGGTGGTGTCAGGATTTCTCCCCGTAGGGTGGTTGCACGTGTGCCCGAAGTCGACATTTAATGAAAAAACCTCTAAAAAATTTTTCTTTGTACACCTCTATATTATAGGAGGAATACTGATTTGTTTATAAACAATTCATTAATTAGTTATCCAAAAGTGTTTGTAAAATGGAAATGAATGTGTTTATGGGCCAACTTGACATGTCTAGCCCAATAAAGAAAAAAACATATTTGTGAACTCTCATGGTGGAATAAATGATTTTAATTATACTATACTATGTTGTAGGTCATGATGGTGATCTTCGAGTCTATTTACAAGGTGTGGCGACCAGTGAAAACGTAAAGTTGTACATCGAGCAACACCCATTTGGTCAACGGGCCATAGACGAAACAAGCCCATTTTGGCCTTTTTACTCATCGGTTTTTATGGATTATTCTAAAATATCTCACCATTCTACTTAAGTTTAGTAGCCGTTAACTTTTGCCGGATTTTACTTTTGGTTGTTTTCTTGTGAAGTGAATTGGTTCTTTGTCTAGTACTGAATGCTTTTGAAGGATTTAGAATTTGACATAAGAATTAAGAATTGGAATTTGATGAATTTGGAATTTAAATTGGTGAAATAAATATGAATTTTAAGGAATTATAATCTATCAAAGGAATTTAAATTCTTAATCCTCGTAACTATTGACCCAGACTAACCGATGAATGCTGTTGAGTCATGCACGCCACCTACTGGACCAACTGAAGCCTCCACCCTAACATATCGACTAAAGTGTGCCGTCTACTTGAGTGACTGAATCGCGCCGCCAATCTGACCGATCTATGTTGGCGTTTATGTTTACTCTTAATAAATTGCTTATGTCCATGAAATAATAATTGATATATATATATTTTTAGTAACTTTGTAAAACATGTACAATATTCTAAGTGAACAAAAGAAATCCAATAGTTCCAAAGCAAATCAATAAGTGCAAGATGTGTTGTGGCAGAAACATAGGGATGGTCCAGTTGGTCCTATGGCTAGTCCTTTACCACCATCTTTTCTCCTTATCTTCATCTTCTTAGTTTGTTTATAGTATAATAAATTAGATTTTGAAGTTTCAATCCTACATTGGACCATTCTACCTTATAGATGAAAAAGCTGTATCCAGCCTAGACAATTGGCTATATGTCTATATACCCTGATACTTAGAGACTGTTTTTTTGATGAGTAGATGTCTGAATATATTGTTAAATATATAATATTATTAATATATTCACAAAATTTATATAACATTTAAAAATTAACTATATTCTTACAAATAAATCAACGATTTTGAACAAATTTAATAGAATTTAGGCAATTTTGGTTGATTTTGACAGTTTTAACCAATTTTGACTAATTTTGAGGATTTTGATCGATTTTTGTGCGCCTACACCCGCCTAGCGCCTAGATAGCCGCCTAGGCTAAAATTGAGGGCTTGACCACCGCCTAGACGCCGCCTCTACCGACATATACAACACTGGATTATTCTGACCCGACCAAGGATTATGAGGAGTATATAACTTGACCTACAAAAGACATAATAATAAAATAATCATATTTTTAGAACCCTGACTGTAACAATAATCATATTGCTAGAACCGTGACCATAACAAAGAATACCCCTTCAAAAATAAAGCTTGTGTATGTCCCTCATCTCGCTTATTGATTACTATTTAATAAAGGGTGTCAAAAGAATCTGAAAAATCTAGTAGGGGTCTACTTAGACCATGTGTTATGGTCGGGCTGCGAAAAGGCGTAGAGTATGACGCGTCAGTGCCACGCAGGAGAGAGAAGAGGTTATGGAAAATGGGTGTAGTGGTAAGTGGAGGAGAGAG
>WOUH02013787.1:0-15978 GCA_009936405.2 Stevia rebaudiana
TTAGTCAAGTTCAATCAATATGTTGATGATTTTTCCTGTTTACTTCATTATTGTTGAAGTGGAGTGGATTATTTTTTTAGTACATATCATTCCTTTCACTTTGGTTCTACAAAATCTGTCACTTGAGTTTTGTGTTTAGCTCTTTATGAAAATCTCCGGTAACCAATGGTTGAATAGTCTAGTGGTACGAAGATTGGTCTGCCACAAAAGTGATAGATGTTCAAATCCTTGTAAATGCAAGGTTAGTTAGGTGAAATTGGTGAAAAAAATTACTGTTGAAAAATAAAATAAAATCACCGGTATGTTCAAGTGAAAAGACTTTTTATGGTAATTTTAACCATATAAAGAGCAATTTTCTCGATGGTGGCCAGTGTACGTTGCATCTCGCGCCTTCCAGGTCTAAGAGCTAGTTGTGAACACGAAGAACCTTTTAGAAGGCACTGTGGGCACTCCAACACTCAAGTCAGTGCCTATAAGGAGAGACCGCTGCATTTAAGTCTATGGGAAGGTTCATACAAAAGTCACTTCTTCGTCGAGGAAAAAAAGATCGCAACTTAAGTGAACTTAAAATATTTCTCATTTCCTCATACGTTATTATTTTTTAACACGAATTGCATTATTGAATCACAAATTTTCTATTTTTTCAAACGAGTATAATGAAGTCATATTAAAAAGGGGGAAAAATTGCGTTATAAAATTTTAAAGCACACATATGCAGTATAATGATAATTTAATAAAAGTTTAATACTACATATATAAAGTACAATAATAATTACAAATTATATATCTTTAAATTTATATTTGTGTTTCTATAAAGATTTATTCGGAATTTTGTTTGTTCTTTCATTTTTATATGTATACTACATATATGCACTATGATGATAATTCATATATTTTTGTACTTTGAGCTGCTTTACGCATTTCCCATAAGTGCTTTTTATTTTTATTTTATTTTTATTTTTTTATGTATCTATGTACATTACAAATAGTCGTTCAAAAAAATAGAAAAATGTACATTACAACTTCTGTGTAGTATAGTACAACTTACCACGCAATTTTTTTTTACATAGCTTCATTATACGCATTTGAAAGAGGGTAAAATTTGTGATTAAATGGTGCAAACTGTTTTAAAAAAATAATGACGTATAAAGGAATGACAAATATTTACAGTTTACTTAAGTATAGTTTTTTGGTTTCGTATAAAACGTGATTTTCTATGAATCACCCTTGAGTCTATATATCTCTTATTTATTAGAGGGAAATTGGATTTTATTTGTCCCACCTTTTACCTGTTGGCCGATAATAATCCCAAGAGAGTTTATTCTGACCACCGGTCCCTACTCTCATAGTTGTTTTTTTCATTGGACTCCTCCGTTAAAAAAACTAACGTCGTTAATGAATAATGACGTGGCAGCTTTTCGCCGTCGCCCCTTGGCCGGAGAACACCAAAACCAATCCTCTGCTCAATAGATCCTCTACTCAACCGTTAGTTTTTTTAACGAAGGGGTCAAATGAAAAAAACAACTATGAGAGTAGGGACAAGTGGTAAGAATAAACTCACTTGAGATTATTATCGGCCAACAGGTAAAATGTGGGAATAATAAAATCCAATTTCCCTTGGGCAAAGCCCTAATGGGCTGGACTATTGAGGGCCAAAACTCAACTAGATATTTCCTAGAAGTCATGACGTTTTTTAGTCCTTATGGCCTTATAGGTTCGGATTGGGTTAACAAAAGTTAAATTTTGTTTCTTTGAACCCTGTACAATCGGTCAAGTCTATACCGGAGGTGTTTACACAAATGCAGAAACATACTAACAAAGGCTATCTCATCATTCCATCCATAGTTCTAGAATTCCAGTTTCTAGTTGAAGTACAATTCATACTTTATTTATTTATTTACTTATTTATTTATTTTTCTTTTATTCACTTTAGCTACTTCCGATTATCATAGCATATATATTGTTATTATTATTTATAACTATTACCAGCATCTTAGTTCACGAACCGTGTTGGGCAATATATTTGTAGTTATATTAGTTTGTTAGTTGTTTTGTAAAAAAATAAACTAATAAAAATAATTTGCGAATTTCGCTTGACTCGTCGAAACAAAAATGTCGTATGAAAGTTTAATAACACGACATGAATATATTATTATTATTAACAAACGTTAATATACATATTAAATCAGGAGAACTGATTTTGAATTGCGAGAGGCGCCGTTGGAAATATGAATATTTACAAACAACGTTAATAAGAAATGATTTCAAAAGAACGTGTTGGAAATTGAAGCGTGAGTGTAAATGCACCATCCTAATCGGATCAAAGATCAAATTCTTAGTAAAGACCCAGTTTGAAGCAAGTCCATTAGGGTTTTCTCCTTCATTCTCTATAAATACAGGAACATCCTCCACCATAAAAGAGGTCTACTTACACCATACTTTACACACACTTATTAGGCCCCGACTTGACTTGAGCGTCGGAGTGTCCTCGGAGCCATAGGCTCCTTGGGCCCTATAACGTAGTGTTTTCATGTGATTGCAGCTAACCAACGATGTAAAAGTGATAAACCAACTCGATTACCGAACTGAGATGTGGCTGTCTTCCTCCATCCCGGTTGAACATCTCTCCAAACTCTAACGTAACCGGAATTTGTTTCAACAGTGATCAATCGATTCAAATTCATCGCAAGCAAACAAAGGATTCAAATTCATCGCATGCTCTTCAAACTCACATAACAAAAGATTCAAATTCAAAAAATCGATTCCAAAATTAATCATTCGTAACCGTTATCCCACCAGAATGTGAAAATTCATAACCCGATTAGGGTGCGCCCGCGTGCGTGTCTACTCACCACAAGCAACAGTGCAACACCACTACCAGCACTACGACGACCACCACCACCACTACAACACCACAATGAGCCGCTGGACAACCCGAGCCCTCCCCTCTCACCTTTAAGGAGACGACTGCCGTTTCAAACGATATGGTTGCTCGATGACAAACCTATGAGCTACAACACGAGGGTGTTTAGAACACCGTCGTGGTGGTTGGACGACCAGAAAACCTACTCTTCACCCACACGTTCTTCCCTCTATCTTTGAACCGATGGACGGAAGATCCCGCAAGTGTTACCTTATATAATGATCGAAGGTGACTGGTTGAAGTGTTTATGGTTTCGTGAACTTTGGGAAAGTCCGTTGTATCAGGTATTATTTGTTGTTTGATCATTTGGTCACCGATCAGATACCCAAATTCATCGTTTAATACCCTAATTGTTTGTACAGTGCCCACATGGACATACCATGTGTTACAAATGCTGTGACAATGCTACTAATACCTGCAACTATTGCCAGTTCCCAATTGGATAGAATCTGCATAGAAACAAGCTTGTGGAATACGTACTTGCAGGGTCGATTGTCCCAACAAAGCAATGGGATGTCAACATAGACCCTTTACAAATGAGCAATCTTCACACCTACTAAGGTGTGAGTAACTAATCTGGCAGGACCAACAACTAGATGATACCGTTGTTTTCTTTGTTAATATTGCATATATCTTCTATATCTTGAAAAACCTGATTCTTTTGTGTCCTATATAGCTCATATAAGAGCAGTTGCTTATATGATTTTCGTCTATAGAGTATTGTAAGTGAACTGTTCTTGAAAGCATCAGTCTCTCTTTGCTTTTTTAACCATTGATTTGAATCTAATTGTAAGCATTTGAAGGCTCTTATATTGATTTGAGTTGAACTGAGAATAATAGTGAATTTTATTTTTTCATACGTTATTATTTTTAAAACGGTTTGCACCATTAAATCATAAATTTTACCCTCTTTCAAAAGAGTATAATAAAGCTATGTTAAAAAAATTAGCGTAGTAAGTTGTAGTATACCACATATATGTAGTATACTTGTAAATTTGTAATATACATATTTTTTTTAATGACTACTTGTAATATGCATAGATACATCAAAAAATAAAAATAAAAACACTTACAGGAAAAAGTAGTTCAAAGTATTAAAATATATGAATTATCATCATACTACGTATATGCAGTATGACATACTACAACTAATTATCAACGGGTGTCTAGCTGTGTTGGATAAGGCTTGGGGCTTTCCTATGGGAGGTCTCAAGTTCGAATCCCACTCCGGGCGGCTTTGAGGTACCCGGCACAGCTTAGTACCATGCGGGAAGGCTTAACGCTGTGAGTGTAGTCCCTTGCGGTGCTCAGATCAAGTGTTGCTAAGTAGAGGTGAATCACCGGCACAATGCCTTCCGGGGAGGATCTCGTGGGTACCAAAATGGTACCGGGGTCAGAGGTACCCTGCATTTACCCTTTTTTCTAAGTATCTTCCTTTCCCATGTTACCTGTCATGTGTTGCTACATGTATTTTTTCATTCTTAAACCCAAAAATTGTTTCTTGTATCTTTTTATTTTAATTCAACGTGAGCCCATAACAACAAATATGTTTCTTGTATCTTTTTATTGGTTTTTGAGAAACACGTATTATACTACTTTTTTTTTCTTCAAAACTAAAACTCCCTTTTTGTCTAAATATAGTGTTTTTTATTTGAATTTATTTTAAAGAACACTCAAAACTAAGCTAAGACTTATGTGGAATACATACATTTCAAAATTGGACTGAAAACCTTTTGATTGACAGGCTCAAAGAAAGATGTGAGCTACATCACAAACTTACCCCTAGCTTCAGAGAGACTCGAAATATTCGATGCAGATTTAAGCAAACCGGAGACTTTGAGGCACCCGATCAAAGGTTGCATTGGTGTCTTTCATCTTGCACACCCAATGGATTTTGAAGGCAACAATACCGTAGAAGTTATAACTAAAGAAACAATTAAGTGTAGTTTGGGTATTTTACAAGCTTGTGTGGACTCAAAGACAGTAAGGAAGGTTGTGTACACATCTAGTGCGTCAGCAGTTTTGTTTAATGGGGAAATACATACTGAGGTTGTAGATGAGAAATCTTGGAGTGATGTTGATTATATTTCCACTCATATGACGTTTGACAGTTGGTATTATATTTCAAAGACATTGACCGAGAAAGCAATCATCGAGTTTGGTGAGAAAGAAGGATTAGATGTCGTGACCGTCATTCCAACATTTATTCATGGCCCGTTTCTTGGACCTCGATGCCCACGATCTGTGCGCGGTGTGATGGCGATGATCTTTGGTGAGTTATTATTATTATTATTTCTACTACTACTATGCACTTGTGACTATATTTTGGTTATTTGGATACTGTAGACATGTAATCATAAACTGCTTTATCTAACAAAACTTAAATTATTCAAATTTCAGGTGACACTATGGATCCAATGATACCGAATGCATCTTATGTGCACGTTGATGATGTTGCTAGAGCACACATTCATCTTTTTGAGTATCCAAGTGCCAAGGGGAGGTACATTTGTTCTAAATCTAGAATACCATTTGAGGAATTGTACAACTTGTTATCAACTAAATATCCAGAGTACACTAAACCAGATATTGAGTAAGTTTTAATATGTTTATTTCTAATACATTGCCTTCAATATTTTTATCAATTAAAAATTTTACTAATAGTATTTGTAATAGCCTTTTGAAGCCTAGGGATGCTGTGAAAATGATGTACCCTAGTGTGTCATCGAAGAAACTCTTGGACACTGGATTTCAGTTCAAGTATGGAATTGAAAAAATGTTTGATGATGCAATTGAGTGTTGTAAACAAAATAATCTAATGTAAATTATTGGAGCTTGATGTGTATTGAGTGGAAGATACAAGGATTTGAAATAAAGTATGTTTGGTTTGATGTAACATGACGTGACATGTCTAAAAAACATGTTGGGTGTAGAACGTTAAATTATATTTATCCTTAAATTTCATTACTTTGATACAGATTTTCATTCTTGGTGTATTCTAAACACAGATAAAAAATAATTTAGATGTTAAATCACCTATATATATATAAAGATATAAACAAACTTTTAGGGGTACATGTTATCACATGATCCCACAAAGATTGATTTTAATTAATCCCTTTTGGAAAAATTTCAGAAATGTAACAAACTTTAGAGAATATTATAATTAAGTTTATTTATAGTTTATTTTATTCCAATCAAGTCATTTAACTTTACTTGGTATTTTAATCCCAAATCATTACAGTGCAGTCAAGTTATATTCAAAATTAATAAAAGCAAAATATATATATCTCACACATTATAGGTCAACGATTCATCTTCATTTCCTCTCCTACAATGATCGACGACCACATGACTGAATTACCAATCGAATTTGAGGAGCATGTATCGATGTATGTATGTGTGTTTCTATAGATTTCATATAGGTATGTTTCAGCATTGGTTTTTGTTTTGTTAAACCATCCAAAAATGTCATATTTATTCAGATCTTATGAATCTGCAAGTGCACATGGAGATGGTTTTAACAATTGTCTTTATTAAACCTTTTGTCACATTTTATGTTGTTCTTTATGAATCGGCAAACATTATGGTGAACAGGTTTTGTTCTTTTACCTTGACCTACACCTACTCATATAGTGAGTATTTTAAAATCCACTTAAAAAGTTTTTAAATTATATAGAAATATCCAAACATTATGTGAGATTAGTTGTTTGGGGCTTTTCTTTCCTTTCAATTACTTAAAAAAGACATTAACTTGCACAAGATAGTGTTTTTCCGTGGTTTCATTTCTTTTATTAAAATGAAAGCTAACTCTATTGAATAAGAAACCTACAAGAGTACAAGTTAGCTATAAGTTCTAGTTTTGGGCCAACATATATTCATTTACTCTTACACTTCTTCATAGACTCATAGTCATTCTCGTTTTAATACTTTGGGTCCAATTATAATTTGGTTTTTTTCCTTCATGATTAAGTTTAGTCCCTCTTGTTAGCGTTTGCTTTCCAACAATTCAACCAAACTAGATATCATATAAAAAAAGGCCAAACAATGGGTTGGATGTCCTGACACTTATTTTGACCTATATCTACTGTGTACAGTTTTGGGCTCGCGTTGCCCGTGCTCTTTGCATACATGTCTCAATGGCCATGGTCTTTGGTGAGTTATCGGTAATCTTTATAGAGTGTGTGTAGTACATAATAACTATTAAATTATATAAGTAGAAAACCGTAAGAACCGTATAAAAGCTTGTATGTACGTACTGCTTCACATATGATATATAAGATAAATAATTAAGTGTGTAATGACTTTTGGTACATCACTCTTTTCTCTCTTCCATTTTATATGAAGCACTACGTACTTGTGTATCAAACAGTTTGGTTCTATTCAAACTTCGTTTTGTACTAAACATGTACATATCTTAATAACTGAAAAAGTCACAAAAAACCTTGATCATCCGATAGCAAAATTACTATTTTTGTATAAGAATATGCTTTTAGTCCATAAACATATGCCATTTACAAAATGTTAGCAATATAAGCCCTAAATCAAACAAATGACGCTACTTCAGAAAACTGAAGACTAAGATGATAATGTTTTCGAGACAAGATACATAACAAGGTGCAATACCAATTACTTGCTATAATTAACTGAACATATTCGATCATTAGACACTAATTTCAAAACATGATACATAATAACTAGTCCAGTCTCAAGTTTTGCGAAGATTAATCACAACGATTGGATCAATTGGGATCTAATTTCGAACAATTGTTCATAATTAGATGGATTTTCGCAGAGCTTACAGAGATTGATTAAAAACTGATAAAATTACGTAAAAAAATAGCCAGGTACAAGTTGTTCGTTGCCACAATCAGGAATTAAATGCAACTTGGTTGCTAAAATAAGTAAGATAATGTAAAAGTTGGTTTGGTTGCTAATTCAAGGAAAAAAAATGTAATGTTCATTTCTATTTCATGCATCTTAATCTTAAAAAAAAAGTTCCTGAATAATCTAATTTTTTTTTATATAAATAATACATTATATGTTTTCATATCTCACACACTAGCTAATGCCGAAATACCCTTACTGTTCGTCAAAATCGACAAAAAAAATTCAGATTGCAAAAATAAAGACAGCAGAAACACACATGCTTTCAGAAGTCAGAACTGCCAAAACCCTAATGCAAATTGGTGACGAAAGAGTGGGCTAGATTTGGATTTGAAATGTTTCTCTTTTTTTTTTTTTCTTTCTAGTTTGTTGTATTTGGTAGTGGGCCAGCCCAGGTTATAAAAACTCATTTGGGCCTTTTTGTTTTCTCTCTAGCCTCTGCCCTTTAGCAAGTGGTAACCATGTTCCATGTACGGGCAATTTTTATATCTTGTACAACATTTGTTTGTAGTCTCGTAGATGATTAACAAAATAGTAAAACCTAGATGTTGATTGTCTAAATCTAGACGGGTTTACTTGGTTTCAAGGATGATAATAAGATAACGAATACGAGAAATATCACATGTTTTCGGTGTCGCTTCAGAAATAAAAGAATGTTTAAGCACTAGAAAAATAACTTCATGAAAGATAATGTAAACATGGGTGATGGGTCGACCCATAAGGAGGGCGAACAGGGCCACCGGCCAAGGCCTGATATTTTAAGGGTCCAAAAGTTATAAAAAAAGAAACTCATTATAACAATCTATTTCTAGCTACAATCAATAAATCATATAGCATGATGGTTAAAACATTGTCATATAAAAGAGGTCATAGGTTTGAGACCATCTCTTGTACCTGTTTTACATTTTGATTGATCATCCTCTTAATTATTTTAAATCATAAAAAATATCCTGAAAAGATATAAAAAATCCTGAAAAAACATATTTATAATGTTAATTTTCACAAAAAATACTTAACATATTTTGAGTATTTGATATATTTAATTAGTTTGAAATAAATCAAAATACTTAAAAATTAGCAAAAAAACTAAGAAAGCCTTAGGTTGTTGGTTGATTTATAGAAAAAAATATTTTTCAATTCTTTTAAGGAGGTGATATGAGGTATATTCTGGTTTAAAAGACCAAATAAAATATTTAAAATCTTTTAAAAAATTATAACGTTAACATTATACTTTTGAAATCAATTTGGTATTAACAAAAAGATTTGCTAGCCGTTGCATCATCACCTAGCAAAACCCCAATTAAATAAACCCTGAAAATCGTTTGTTCATATTGCAATCTTTAACGATCCGATTATGCTCTTCAATGTGTTTCTTGCTTTCTTTGATTGCTGATTTGGTAATCTGAATACGCTCTTACCTCCAGTTGCGATTACCATCACGCACGTTTTCTTCTCTGATTTGTTTGCTTTGAAGAAGAGGACACTGGTCGGTAATTACGAAATCGGCAAGACTTTAGGCGAAGGCAGCTTCGCTAAAGTGAAATTCGCCAGAAATCTCGTCACTGGTGAACCAATCGCCATTAAAATCATCGATCGTGATCGGATTCTCAAACACAAGATGGTCGAACAAGTTGGTTAATCGTTTCTATCACTCTGTTTCTCGTAATTTAAACTGATTATACGTTTATTTAAAGTGTTTGTTCTTGTTTTTTCGTGTTTGTTTGCTAGATGAAAAGGGGGATCTCAACGAGGAAGTTAATTAAGCATCCCAATGTATTGAAACTGCATGAGGTATTGTAATTATTGGTTTTTGGGTTTTGTAACTAAGTATTGATCCATCGTTGATGTGTATGATTTAGTTAGAGGTTTTTCTTTTTAACTTGAATATTATATGATAATCACTTATAATTGAATGTCAATAATTTGATTAGTTTATTGTGATATTACTTATTATAACTTATGATTGAATCCTAATTTAATTTGATTAATATATTGCCATAGTACTTGTGATATTGAAATCTTTACATATATCCTAATTAATTTGATTTATACAATCTTTTTGATGAACAAATTCCTAATTTTTTTTGTCCACAAACACCAGAATGGAAGAGATCACCTGATCAGGATGATTATGAGACAACTGCTGGTTTGCAGGTAAGTAACACAATTAGCATGCCACGTCAGCATATGTAACCATGTAATCCTGATTGCAGTTCAGCTTTTACAATTTGCCACAATCACAATCAGCATTTTACTATGAATACTGTATCAAAAATATTTGCAATTGTTTTATTATTTGATTAATAAGCTTAAGTTTTGAAAAAGTGATTTGGGGAGGTTTAAATGTACTTTGGTGCATTTCTTTTCTTTTATTTTACGTTTTTGTCGTGTTTGAGATTAAAACATAACCTGATATAATTTAAATCTTCCTTTTGATGATATTGTTGTTAGGGTACAGATGGAGAAATGATAGTTGATACTGATCCAAACACACAAAAGCAAGAAAGGCGATAACTCATATAGCAATCAACTCAACATCACTTGCAGATGTAAATCTCTTTTCTCTTAATTCACTTAATTTTATACACTTTGAATTTTTGACTAGATTGTATTATGTTACAAAAGCTTTATGTTTCACGACTCGTAGTTTCAAAAAGTTCATATTTTTTTCTTCCAATTGCAGATTAGATTCTGGTATAGGAGTGGTCTGTACTTCTCAATCATTGATGGATCCAATCGCATGTTAGTTGGGAATTTACAATCACATGACTAACTCGTTCTCTTTATACATTTGTTTAATATTAATTATTTCTTCTATCATTTTGCATGTTAGTTTAAGTTTATTTAGGTCATGTGTAGCTTCATAACTAGAACACTTTGAACAATGAAGTTAATAGAAATAAGGTTCAAATGATTTTAGTTTGTATTTTGATGAAAAACAAAGAAATGTGGAAATAAAGAAAATATTAACAAAAAAATAAAGAAAATCTAGTAAGCTCAAAATGTGATGTGTCGGTTGGTTTAGCATCAATTGGAAATCATGATTATGTAATAAAAGATAACGATGTATGAACTTAGTGGTATCCCATCTTAGAATTTGTGGTTTAAAAGGCTGACTCCAAACATTGATTTGTGAGTGAAGATGTTTGATGCGCACACCATTGTACCACTGTTTGTAAATCTTCCATTTTATGTTTTCTCTTCTGTTATGCGTAAGCATAGATCTAGAGAAACATGATCATGATGAGCACAAAAGTGCAAAGTGCAAAAATGAGCGCAAAGCGCAATAATGAGCGCAAAGCGCAATAATGAGCACAAAAAAGAGCGCATAGCACCAAAAAAAGTGAAAAGTGCAAAAATGAGCGCAAAGCGCAAAAATGAGCACAAAAAAGAGCGCATAGCACCAAAAAAAGTGAAAAGTGCAAAAATGAGCGCAAAGCTCAAAAATGAGCACAAAAAGAGCGCATAGCGCCAAAAAAAGTGAAAAGTGCAAAAATGAGCGCAAAGCGCAAAAAAGAGCGCAAAGCGCCAAAAAAAAAAGAAAAAATGGAACTTTATACTCATTGGTACGTGGTTAACTGGAAAGATGCGATAAAAACATCTTCCTTTCATGCCTTGCGAACGAATAGGTCTTTTACTACTTTTCTAGGTGTGGGGTCCGTTAGTTTGTGTTAAAGTTATCAAAACAGGATAATCTATCAACTGGACCTTTTTCCCCTTGTGGGAGCTAGACCAATAATAAATGCAATTGGACTATTTTAGTTTTTATGCACAAATCCTTTCTTAGTTTTTATAATTCTTTTTATGCTGATCTTTTTTAATTTGTTTTTGATATTCATTTTGAGGTTTCCATTTGAATTGTTTCATTTCCATAATGGTTTTCGTGCAGATTTTAGTGGACTGTTTAAACGTCGTTGACCAGGTATGAAAATATATTTTCATGAAAAGAATTTACAGATTGTCTTATATAATTTTAAATAACAAGGTCGGGAAATTCAGATGAACTTGATAGTCTGAATTTTTCTGATCCAATAAAAATCAGTGACCCGTTAAGATAACATAATAGTGCATGATAGTATTAGAACACCTGATTAGTTTGTGTGGGTTCAGATGATGCGTCATGTTTTCGATATGTATTTGTGTTAGCGAACCAATCAAAGTTAGTCAAATATTATGAATTTTTGTCGCATGGTTAAAGTCGGTAAATCTTGATCAAAGATGATTAAAGGGTCAGAATAATTGGTTTTGAAACCTGTTGCCTTTAAATGATGAATAACAATATATTTATATGAAGTTATATTTTATATCCAGAATGTTCATTAGCATGATTAAATGGTTTTGAGACTGATGATGTTCATGGGTCAAAGTCAAACCATCTCCTTTGACTTCTAAATTGGTTTTGAAAAACATGTTTAACTTGAATTTGCAACCTACTGCTGTTATAACTGATGTGCATATCATCTTTATATATTAAAATTAGTGAACGTTTTTAAAAGGTTAACAAAAGATACTCATTTATCGATGAATTAGTGGGATAAAGGGTATTATGGTCAAACTACAAATATATAGTCATTATTTGTCAAATTTGACCTTTAAAGTATGTTAACTGTATGACTTTTAAATAGTCTTGATATTTATATTATATGAAGTTGTGATAGTAAATCTCTAATATTCGACCAAGTCACTAAAAAATTAAGCATATTAATATTCCTTTGATTAAAGTAACTCAAATAGAATTACCTGTGTCTATTAATATTCCTTTGATTATTTCCATGCTTTTTATAAATTTTAGAAATCGTTATTTTTGACATTTTATATTTATTGACATGATCTTTATCAGGAGAACTTAATGAACCAGGTGAGGGAAATGCTGTTGCATTGTGAACATGGTCTTCTCCAAATTCCAAATTTTGACCAAACAGTGAAAGTATTTTTATTTAGTGTTTTTTTGTTTTTTAATTTGATTATGGTTTACTTGTCAAGTTGATTAATGGTTTATTTGTACAGTTAACTACGGTTTAAGTGGAAATTGCCCAGGGGCAAAACGGTCACAGCTGAAATGGTTAGAACTTGAAATGAACATTTAATATATTTTCTATCATTTCAGGTTATATTTACTCATAGACAACAAAACAAATGTTTTATTCATGACCCATCTCAGTAATCAAAGGTATTATTTCTCTCTAAACATTTCAAAGAAATAGTTGGTTTTTGTTTTATATTTTACAATCTTATCAATTGATATTAAAGTGTAAAGATGTAATATTCTTTCTAAATCTTGTTTTTTGTAGGTAAATGAAGCTTGATGGTTTGGCTGATGCTTGTGCCCTAAAAAATTTATAATCAAAATAATATATATATATATACAAGGATAAACAAATAGCACAAAATAATTTATATTATAAAATAAAGTATTTTAGCAGGGGTCTCTCTGGTGGGATTTCTCTGAGTATTATGTTTTTTAGTTTTTAATATTAAACATAATCAATGATGTAATATTTTTTTTTATATCCTTTAATCGTTTTATTGTATAGGTAACAGAACTGGTGTTTGTAGATGCTTTTATCCATGAACTTGAAGGTAATATTAATGTCTAAATGTTTTAGAGAATTGAAGTTGGCTTTTAGCTTTTGTTTCACAATAGTTGTGGGGTCCCCAACTCCCCATTGGTTTGATGTGTTCGTAACTTCGTACTACTAAATTATAAAAATGTTTGACTTATGTGTTTTTATCAGTCTTTCACATTGGATTTGACTAAAGCATGTTAAAAATGTTGGATGCACTTAAAAGAAATAACAAAAATCAAGAACAATATATGTTGCTTTTGGTGGATGCAGGTAATATCATTTCATCTCTTTCTTTTATGATTACTTGTCATGATTATTTTGTCTAATGAATTTATATGTTTTTCTAATTATTTTATCGCAATCTCAATTGGGTTTAGATGTGCATCAGATCACTCTAGACAAATGCAAAAGTGAGACTACTACTTGTTAAACTTAATGAGTTGATGTTATAGCTCAACTATGTAATATTTTATAAGGGTAACTTTGTAGAAATGTAACCAAGTTTCCCAACTGTTCCAATTAAGTCGCTCAACTTTCAGTAAGTGTTTTAATTCTATGTAATTTTTTAAAAATACTTAAAGTTTTTGAAATTGATTGAGGCAAATGCAACATATATGAATATTTTTCACCAATTAATAAATATTTATTCTTAATTTGACTTAAATTTTACTATTATGAAACTTTATTGTTATTTCATAAACTCATTTTTTTTGCAATTAATTGAAAAAAAGTTTACTTTTTTTAAATCAAGATTAATATATGTTTCATTTTCCTCAATCAATTTTAAAAAATTTAAACAATTTCAAAAAAATTACATAGGATTGGAACATGTGGTCAAAGTTGAGTGACTTAAAAAAGACAAAAAAACTTTAAATGACTAAATTGGAACAGTTGGCAAACTTGATTACATTTGTGTGACATTTTCCCTTTTATTAATCTATTTTTTATGTTATTTCTTGTAGATGCTTTTATAAGGTAATTATGTGCTCCAAGGTAAATCTTTTATAAGTATTGAAGCTGCTTTACAATAGTTGAGGATTCATTTGCTGATGTCTGCACATATGCAAAAGTGAAAAGTGGAGCATTTACTTGAGGTAATGCAATTGAAAAACTCAAGACACGCGTATTAAGATGTTAAGGTTTGATTCTTTCCTAAATCTTGTTGGTCATATTCATCACATTGCTATTTTATAACATCATGATGCATGTTCTTTTTTTGTTTGTTTGTTTGTTTGCAAGAGATATCTTTCACATGTGAGGAATCAAATAAACAGAATCTTCACTTTTTGCAACACCATAGTTTGAATTTTTCTGATCCAATAAAAATCAATGACCCGTTAAGATAACATAATAGTGCATGATAGTATTAGACCACCTGATTAGTTTGTGTGCGTTCAGATGCTGCGTCATGTCTACGATATGTATTTGTGTTAGCGAACTAATCAAACTTAGTCTAATATAATGAATTTTTGTTTAAAAATGGTAAATCTTGATCAAAGATGATTAAAGGTTCAGAATAATTGGTTTTGAAACTTGTTGCATTAAATGATGAAATTTTTTTTATTTATATGAGGTTATATTTCATATCCAGCATGTTAACGTGGTAAAAGTCAATCCATGATTAAATGGTTTTGAGACTGATGATGTTCATGGGTCAAAGTCAAGCCATCTCCTTTGACTTCTAAAATGGTTTTTTAAAAACAGGTTCAACTTAAATTTGCACCTACTGTTGGTTAGACTGATGTGCATATCATTTTTATATATTCAAATTAGTGAACCTTTTTAAAAGTTAAACAAAATATACTCATTTATAGACGAATTAATGGTATAAAGGGTATTGATATTTATATTATATCCAGGATAAAATTTCTCTATATCATAATCTTATCATTTTTTTTTTACATTTGTCAGTTGATTGCTGATTGCTCGCCCTCCTCATGCTCTAACAGAGGCATCAAGTGTAAGGCCAATTGATAAGTAATTTATTTTTATTATTATTAATATTGAAATCTAGATACTAATTTCAAAATGTCAGATTTTATTTTGATCATAATCTATAATCTGATTATATATGAAAGTTGGGGGATAGTTTACATTTTAAAAAAATTATACAGGAAAGGGGAGAAAGCTTTTGAGCTGATTTTTTTTGTTTTTGATGAATTTATTTCTTTAGAACCAAGAGAATGCAGTTTCAAAAGGACAAAAGCATTTTTTCATCTATACAATCAACGGGTTCAATTGGAAGAAAGGATAACATAGTTGTCGAAGGCGCAAAGGGTATGTCTATCGTATAAGCTCGCATACGATTTAAATCTGTAACACCCCGACCGATGGCGGAATCATCGAGATGTACGAGAAAGGACATTAAACATAAGTTCAAAGCACATGGTAATTATTTAAAGTTGCATAATTGTTTAAACAGAATTATTAAACATTGTACTAAAGGGATAGAAACAAATCCATAAATGCAATAAATAACTAAATTGTCTGATTTAATCTACTCTAAGTCCATGGCCTGTTAGCTAGCAGTCAACTAATCTTCACCTGAAACATGTGAAAATAAGTTTATTAGCTACTAAGCTAAGTGAGTAAACAAAAATA
>WOUH02013813.1:0-15973 GCA_009936405.2 Stevia rebaudiana
TGTTTTGCTGACATCAGTTATGACGTGTATAACTGATGTGACGTTTGTATAGTTATTTTGGTAGCGCTTATCCGTTAGGGCAGTTATGTAGGTCAGATATAGGTGTCTATAAATAGACCCTTTACAGAGTTAGTCAGTACGCTTTTTACGCTTTTTCTGTACGCTTTTACACGCACTTACACACTGTAATTCTCTGAGCAATATTCAGATCTACAATCAATATAACTGCCTTTAATATTCATCATCATCTGTTCTTTAATTGTTCTTATTAAATATGTCTTGAATATTAACTGCTGTGGGTGTTTGTTATATTTAGATCTTTTACTAAACTTGAATTGATTACCTGTTTCCGCCTAGTAATTAATTGAAATCATAGCTTATTGTTATCATCAGATCTCAGATCCAGATCTGATCCGATCCTGACACAAAACATTTATGTTCTTACCATCTTCAACCATCTTCATAACTTTCTGTGTTCTTGATGTGCTTATTATTCACAAATCTGGGTAGATCTATTCTGCACCCGATCCTACAAGATTGCATCGGTAGGAAGTATGGGTCTTGTATCCCTGCTGATGTTAGTTTCTTGTTGTTGCAACATCTGTTGTTGGACCTGATGCAAAGTAGACAAAATATCCTCATTACAAGCGAATAAAGTAGGATGTGACGTTACCCTTGTTGTCGGAATTGTTTCCGACACAGTTGTTTTCTTTTTGTTGTGGCAGCTGGTCTACCTGATGAGTATACTAGAAGTTGAGTAGAGCCGCTGGAAGCCACTGTTGAAGAGAACACTGGAGCAGACGATGTCTTTGTTTGAGAAGACATTTTTTGTTAAAAATCCTTGAAAAGAAGGGGATATGTTGATTTTTAATTTTAAAAAAAACACCTTTTGCCCCACGGTGGACGTCAAATTGTTTTGGTCAAAAATTAACAAATGCTAATTTTAGTTATTTCAAATTAATTTTGTGAGGCAAAATGTTTAAATGTTGTTAGAATCAAGTTAATAAGTAATTACGCAAAAAATATCCTTAATTATCTTTAAGTATCCTCAAGGATAGTCAAGAATATGAAATGTAAATAATAATGAACAACAAGGTTTTTTAGCGAGGAAAGCCCGTAATCCTTACAAATTTCCGGTATAAAACCTCAGACAAGTGACCAAAGAATCACTTGTCTAGTCAATTTTATAAATAAGAAAAGTAAGTACGTTACAAAGCAAACCGATGGATGATCTAAGTGATAATTGTAAAATATGTTAAGTGTGGTTGACGAAATCTAAAGAACAATCAGCTGAAAGTGTTTGAGAGTGCTTGAGTGTTTGAATGCGATTGAAAATGTTGTGTGTGTTCCTATAGCCATTGGTTCCTTTAAATAATGCAATCGAATGTTAAACAACGGCTATAAACAATAATTCTGACTATTGGGTAGCGTTCGTCCACTTCTCTCTTGACCAAGTCTTCCAATATTGTTCCCACGATCCGTTTTATTATGTTCCATCTCGTCATGCTGAATCATTCTTCCACGTTCACATTTTAAACGTGGGGAAACCACCAATAAATAATGGTATTCAACTAAGATATCCTCACTTAACCTAAGCATCTTTAATTATACATATAACCAAATATCTTTGGGAACAAGACTTTGAACAATTGTCAATAACGAAATATCATAAGTATAAACAATATCATGAAATATTCGTAAAGACACTATCATGACATATCCTTAAATTCAGTATCCTGGAATATCCAAATATTCCGGTACCAACAGGAAGGACCCTATAAAATAGAAGTCAATGAAGGGAAAGGGGCATACAAATTAACAACCTTAGATAGGATACCCTTGCCTAGATCGTGGAACGCCATACATCTTAAATATTATTTTACTTAATATATCCTTATATATCCTTGTATATCCTTATGTATCCTGCATTATTATCTTTTTATTTTCATGACATGGTACTGACTTAAGCATCGGAGGGGCATTAGGTTTCCTAACGCCCACCTTCACCAAGCTTTGAGTGTTTTGTAGGAATTTTTCAAGATACTCAAGGATAACAACTATTCAACTTACACCAGAGAGGGATTGGCCATCCCACACACATTTAGAATTCTCAGGGAATTCTCAAAGGTTTAGACGGTTTTCACCTCTCTCAAGTAAGTTAGTTTAAACACCACACCAAGAGCGCACGTAATCCCATGTAGTTAAGGATACTGGGACCAGTTCATTTACGGGTGGCTGACAATTTCAATATTCCTGACTATTCTTAAGGATCCTTAAGTGGGGACGGTTTTCACCTCCTACTGAAAATTTTCGTCATAGGCGTAAGAAAAGTCTTAGGATATTCAATATCCCTAAGTATTTCCAAGCATGAACGGTTTTCACCACCAACTGAGAATATTGTCGAGAGCACACGATGATGTAAAGGTTACCCTTTATCTTTTTATATTCTTTAATAATACACAAGGGCCACAGCCGCCAATGATGTTTGATCTTAGTCATCAATTTAATAAATTGCTTTAGTCGAAAGGATACTTGATCATAGTCATCAGTTTAATAAATCACTTTAGGATATTTGGTCTTGCTCACCAAGTTAACAAGGACTTTATTGCCAGGATACTTGGGCTTTATCGCCAGTAAATCAAATGTTATTAACACTTTTTAGTATCCTTAAACAAAATTTTTTTTAGGATATTAGAAATTAACCATACATTCTCAAGGATATATGTGATTGACAATCCAAAGATTTAATCAGAGTTCATACAAGGTACAAGGATCTGAATATCCATTATTTCAAGTACTTCAAAATAGATTGCGGCAAAACAGTATAAACTTTCAAGGTATGTTTTCTTTTATAGCATAATGGATGTAAAAAGAAAAACTTTATTATTTATAATCAAATTTTACAAGGAAAAAAACAAATAACAAATATTTTAATTATCCTAGATGATCTATGAATCTCTCCTTCTTCTCTTGAGCTCTTCTCTTGAGTTGGTTGAGAATAGACCTGCAAAAGAAAACAAAGAAACATGCATACAAACACTATACTTAACAAAAGAAACCATAGTTAGTTATATATTTTAAGACAAAGGATAATTTGAGCGCTGTCTTGAAAATCAAGATCACTCGGCTCAAATTACCCTAATATCCACAACCAAGTAGTTAAGTATTTAAACCAAAAAAGATAAATTGTCTGCCCCGATATATATGGACTTTAAAATATAAATTGTTCAAACAAGTATCGTTAGAGATACTTAAGGATTGTCAACCATCAAGCAATTAAACCAACAAACGGGCTCCAACCTAGGCATGAACATCCATCATCGCCCGTTTTTGCTACCTCAGCTGCCACCTCTTCTATCTTCTTCTCAGCACCACCACTTGTCCCAACCTCTTCAGTATCCTTGAGCAAAGGAGTTTTTTTCACTTGATACTCTAGCTTTGCCTTTGAGAGATTTGAGAGTGGTTTCCCAAGCTTTCATCTCATCACCCCAAAGCTCCTTTCCTCTTTCCCCAGCTACATCAGCCATATGGATTTTGGCAGTAAGGATAGCAATAAGAGCAGAACGCTTGGCGTTATCAACTATATCCTCCATCTCTTTCTTGAAAAAAGACTCCATCTTCGCAATATGTTTTTTCAACGATTGGTTCTCCTTCTCAAGGGTTGCGCATCTCCTATAGGCTTCTAGATTGGCGTTCTTGACACCTTAGCAATCCCCTGTAAAATAATAAGGATATATCAGGATATCTGAAAATATGTTAGGATATATGGGAATATTCTAAAATATAAGGTAGAAACATCTTTACCTTCTGTATCCAGTCTATTCCTTCAGTGACTAGATCCAGGTCGACGACTTCATTAGTCTTCCTCTTATTGTCCCTAGAAGAACGAAGCCCTGAACGTGACTTGAGGACTATGGAGCTGGTTTCTTCTTTCTTTGCCATGGAGTTGAGTTCATCAAGATCGAACAAAGTGTCTGAGACAGATATAAATGATTCAGGATGAAATAATGACACATTTCTACTTATAACGATATTGGAGGATAAATACTTACTGGTGGACATGCTGACCTTCGAATGCTCTGAAATATGGCTCGTGTTGAGAACAACAGGAACTGCTCTGAATCTTCTAATTTCTTCGTCAAGCTTCAACAATTTCTTAATCTTTTCTTCGCTATCTTCTCTCACCGTCACCAAAGATTCAAATTTCTCCGCTGAAAATAAGAACATAATAAAACTTAATAACTAATTAATTCAACTACAAATATTTACCTCTAAAATGTTCCTACCCTTTATGACCCAAGAAATCGGAAGAGTTTTTCCATTCGTGATCGATGAACGTTTAACAAAGAAGAATTGTTTTGCCATTCCGGCTCGCTCATACTTAGGTTTAAGATTAGAGCCTTTCGGTTAGGTCTCTTTTTTAAGATAAATCTACTAGATACGTGCGTAAAAAGCTGGTAAACAAGAGAGATTTCTGGGATCCCGATATCAAGATTGAAATCCTGATTCAAACGCAAAATGGTGACTAAAAACCTCCAACCCATCGGCATGAGTTGATGATAACATAAATTGGTAACTCTGAAAAACTCGTCGATTAAGGCAGGAAAAGGATAAGACAAACCAAGGGTAAAAGGGAATTCATGAAAACAAACCCCAAGTATTTGAAATACAATCGGCCTTTAACAAAGGATCGAAATCATGAAAGATAGCAGAATTTGGAAAACGTTTGCTTAATCTAAGTAAATCAATTTTTGAATCATCAAAAACATTGGTATTTTTCGAATCAAAAGGTAAAATATCTAAATCGGTGAACCCTAAATCTTCTTCAAATGAACTGTTAGAAGAAATTTTAAAAGAAATTGTAAACTAAATCAAAACGATAAAAGAAATAAGGAAGAAAAGGAACTTACCAAAGAAGACGATAAGAATTACTGCGCCGAGCACCCTATATATAATCAATTATACTTGACTATAGTTAGATTAACTGCATGCACCGAAAAATTTACAGCCAATCAAATTAACCCGAGTTAATTGTAATAACTGCAACGGTCAAATCAACTTGACAACTGTTAAAAAAGATAAGATCAAAGCTTTTAAAGTTGATTTGGGCGCAATTGTTGGTACCGGAATATTTGAGGATATTCCAGGATACTGAATTTAAGGGTATGTCAGGATAGTGTCTTTACGAATATTTCATGATATTGTTTATACTTGTGATATTTCATTATCAACAATTATTCAAAGACTTGTTCGCAGGGGTATTTGTTTATATATTCAGATATAATTAGAGATGCTCAAGTTAAGTAAAGATGTCTTAGACGAATAACGTAACTTATTGGTGGTTTCCCCACGTTTAAAATGTGAACGTGGGGAATTACTCAGCATGACGAGATAGGAGCTGAGAAAGCGGATCATGGGAACAATATTAGAAGACTTGGTCAAGAGAGAAGTGGACGAACCCTTCCCCAATAGTCGGAATTATTGTTTATAACTTATACTGTATTTGATTTCACTATAAAAAAGGACCATTGTTATAGGAAAACACACAACATAGTAGTGTCTCATGAGTATGGTTGTTACCGACACCAAGTGCTTTTCGGCTCATAACAAGATAAATCTGAGTCAGTATTTCAATATAAGCTTTCTCAACATTTAGTACCTCGAGAGCTGATGTTTCCATGAAAAAGACGTCTTCTCTCTCTGAAAAAGATGTGGCTTCATCTGTTGTTACGGCTCGTAGGTGATCAAGATAGGCCTTGTTTCCCACTAGCATGACCACAATGTTTTGGTTCGTGTGATCTCGGAGCTCCTTTAGCCATCGCTCAACGTTTTCAAATGTTACTTTTCGGGTGATGTTGTACACAATTAGAGCACCGACGGTTCCTCTGTAGTAAGCATTTGATATGGCTCGATACCTAAAATGTAAGAAAATCAACTCCTCGTATTATCGTGTCTATATATATCATTTTAAAACAAACTCGAGCAAATTTTATGAACACCAAAATAACATAGGGTTCATCCATTTATTCAAACAAGTTTGTTCTTATCAATCTTCGATTAAGAACTAATATTGCGTTGAATTGCTTTGAATGCAATACACAAGAACACTTATATAGCCACTTCTGTTTCTTTCTTCCCCTACTACTGAATAATTGATCTACTATGTACAATCAAAATTTGTACAGAAAACTACAAACTGACCAGAAATTTCCATGACATTATCAAATTGAAATGATAAAAATGATAAATTTAACGAAAATATTTGTTCTAATACAATTTCCCTCCTATATAACATGAATGGTAGAAAGGCTTGTTGATTGTTTAACATGTTTTAGTAAAATTTGTTCAATCAAACATTTGGTATAATTCCAATTTTACATTTTCCGGTAAAAACTAAGAGGTAATCAGACGGTATAATCAGAGCTTGTAAATACGACAAAAGATTAAAAAAACTTATTAACCATGTACATCTGTCACATATTGTTGATTGTTTAACATGTTTTCAACATAAAGATCTTGATCATGCGTCAAGATTAGCCATACAATAACAAATATTACCTTTCTTGTCCCGCGGTATCCCAAATTTGGCTCTTGATGACCTTATCATCAACACGAATGTTACGAGTGGCGCCTAATTGAACCCCAATTGTCGATTTGGAGTCGAGGCTGAATTCATTCTTATACAATCGTGACAAAAGGTTTGATTTACCAACACCTGAATCCCCGATCAAAAGTACCTTATACATATAATCGTAATCGTTGTCTGCAAACGAGCCCATTTCGCTTTCTCTCCGGTGCAAGGGTCTGTATTTATGATTGAGAGAGATAAACCATGTTGAGAGAGATGGAGATCAATGAGGAAACAAAATATGCAAAATTTTAGATGGCAAATTGTTTTCTATTCTTTGCATTGGATTGTTAGAAATTTAGGGAAATATAGAGGTCAAAATGGAGTTTGTATGTGAAATGGTTATAAGTGGGTATTATATATTTGGCTCTTAATTGAACTATTAAACGGCCATATGTACGTATATTAACCTGATATTTTTCACTAACATAGATATGAAAAAGTGAAGAATCATCTACTTAGGTCCATATATAATTAAACGGCCATATGTACGTATATTAACCTGATATTGCGTCTTCTTCTTTTCGATATAGAATTTATTCATAGGACATTTATAACACAATTTAGATATTTATAATTCAACCCATCTCCTTTACAAAATGGCTACCACAGATTATCTAAATCAAGATTTGGATCTAAACCAAAACACGAGGTTGCAATTGTATATAATCAACAAAATTGGATTGTGTTTTCAAGTGTAAAGAGACTCATGCTTAAACAAAGAGAAGGAAAAAAAAAACAAAATAGTATTAGCAGCTCCAAAATTATGGCAGCAACAAAATAACTTCTGTAAAATATGATTACTAGTTAGTCTACAACTTCAACATTTGCAATTTAATGCACACTTGAACAAAAATGTGGTGCATCCTTTTAATTAAATATTAACAAACAAAGGGAATTAAAAGACAAAATAGTACAAACATCAATCAACGTATACATGTGATAAATCATGTATTACACATCTTTAATTAATACATTGAAGAGTACCTTGTGTCAAAGAAACTATCAATCAACGTGATGCAGTCACCAGATTCCTTGTGGCGTTATATCAATTGCCGGAGTTGGGGTTCGCCTTATATATCCACCATATATACCCCACTCCTGGTGACGGTTGCGTTTGGTAACCGTAAAACCCCACTCCTCATGATTAATACTTGTCATTCGATCTGTACAAGACACTCAAAGATCCCTCGGCAAAAGCTCCTGTAAAGCTCAGCTCAAAAAAGCTAAACGAGCTGAGTTGGGTCGGCTTGTTTGCAAACCGAGCCGACGTATACCAATCACCTGAATCCAATTTGTATGCTCTAATTTCATATTTAATTTCATCTCTCTGCTAAACACTCGACCTAATCACGGCCGCAAATTCAGGGCTCCAACCTCCTCGAGATTTCGACTATTGCTATTCTTGTTGCTGTTCGGTTGTTCGCGATCTCAACGGTGCCGAGTCTCCAACCTCCTATGTTGAACTTAATTAAATTTTAAACTGTTCCAAAACGAGCCGAGCCGAGTTGAATCAGTTTAAAACAAAGTCTAGTTCGAGCTCAGATATTAGGCTGGTTTAAAATTTGAGCCGAGCCAACTTGATTTATAATCCGAGCAAAGTTCGAGCTTGGCCTAGCTCAGTTGGGTTCGGCTCATGATATGCTAAATCAGATTTACAATCTTAAGATAACACGAAAATCTTATAACTTCATTTGTTTCTTGTTGTTATATATAAAATTGTATGAAATTAAATAGTAATAATAAACGCATCTCACAACCCAACTTTATTTATTAAAACCATGTTGGTATATATACCATTATGATATAATATATCACTACAATGTTAGTAAGTATACAAACACAATGTTAAATGCAATACCAATTACCAAAGGGTAAATTATGTGCAAAATGTAGGAAGACACAATGTTGCATCACGTGTAATTTGTGTAAAAGTATACATGTTTACATGTAATTATGTAAAATGTGTTATATAATCATATAATGCTATTTATAACAGGCCCATACTAATGTAGTACATATATTCAAAGAACAATAACAACGTAATTTATACATAACTTATACATAATCATGAAATACGTGAAAAACTAGAAAAAACTTTGACATCACTTTATTCAAATTAATGACATTATTCTTTACTTAAGGGTATATTACAACTGGCCCGATAAAAAAATAAATAGGTTGCAAGATGGGTTCTTCTACGGACCAGATGGTCAGTTTGCTGGTTATTGACAATCATATAAATTTTTTGTTATATTTTATTTAATTTCAAGCATCTGACCCGTCAAAATAAAACTTCGATGGGTGTAGTGTTATTGGATAAAAAAAGAGGGGGTTGAGAAAATCTATTTCCACCTTAAAAGTCTGTATTTACATTTCACACTAACTTAACTAGTACTGTACCCGTCCCAGGCCGGGTTAACATTTGGTTTGAGAGCCAAGTCAATGGGCTAACCAGCCTAATGCTTGACCCACAAAGGAGAGACCCACGAATAATGATCAATTTGTTAACGAAAAAACTTTAATATTATTGTGTTTGTTAATGTTCTTATCACTTAGTGTTGATGAGACGTAAAGTTTACCTTGTAGCTTGTTCTTGCGTTAAAGATGTGAACATTTAATAATAACTGGATGAGTAAAGTTATCCATTTGTACGTTTAGCATGTTGATTTAATGTCTATAGATAACCGAAAATTTGATAATATGATTTCATCGTATACTATAGGTCTTAGATAATTGATGATTTGGAGTGATCTCATGAATTTCGTATAATGTTTAGTATTTATTTCATTTTTTGCTGATTTTACATTCGTACACATGCGCAAACAGATACTGAATAAACGTTTTGTCAATAATTGATAAGTAGTCATGGTCATAGGCGTATTCTATTTTTTTGTTACCAGGTTTCACTTTTAACGAAATCACTAGATTTTTCAATAATCAATACACAATAACAACAAAGATATAGCGTGACATAAGAAGTTAAACACAACAATAAAAAAATGTGAATATAAATTTATGACTCCATGTATCTATAGAAAATGTGACATAATACTTCCTATGTATATGGAACCCTTGAAAGCACCAAACACGTTAGGAATAAAACTTTGAAACTTTTTCTTCTAAAAATCAAATTCTCATACATCGTCCCAGTCGGTCATCATAAGCCACTTGTTAATTGACACGCCAATTGGACTGTGCAAAGGGTCGGAACCGACCCGTACCCGCCATAACCGTTTAACCTTTTAGTGGTGAATTTAGGAACCGCGAACCGACCCTTATAAGCGTATGCGGTTCCGGTTCCTAACGGTTCTTAAGGGTCAGGTAAAGGGTCTCATGGGCCAGAACCGTTTAGTAAAAAAGTTTAGAAACAGCCTTGTTACGAGACAGATTTTCACTTACAAGAGTTTTAGCATCATCAACTAAAATACTCAATAAAGTTGTTGTAAATGAAGAAGCATTTAACTGGACATTTATACCATAAAACATTACACAGTTCGATCTAACAAAATAAAAAATCCATGTTCCATAATCTATAAAACAAAACAAATTCAGTTATGAGAAATCGAAAGTTCAAAACCCAATCTCCTAATACAACACAAAATCCATAATCCATAACATAAAACTAAATTCATATTCCATAACGGTTACACGGTTCTTAGTTTGAAAACGGGTATATACCCGACCCGTACCAGCGAACCGATTAATAAGAATTTTCAGACTCGTGACCCGAACCTTATATACTTTAAGCGGTTCTCATGGGTCGGATTTAATGGGTCCATTCTTTGCATAAAAACTTTTCTGATGGCAAAAAAGAATACCATTCTTTGCATACAAGTTTTCAACGACACAAGTCTTTACCGCAAGCTTTGGTAGTATATCAAATAGTATTACCATAGATACAAGCTCATCCATTGTCTTATTTGTTATACCTGCTAATATATCAAAATAATACTACCTAAATCAACAAAAACATGCTAACACTATTATCATAAACAACAAATAAAACAAAATCAGACAAACCTCCTTAAAAAGAATATTTTGAACCTTACAATTTGCTTTACTAAAATTTAATTTGTTCTTGCATAGGCATATAAAGTAACTTGTGATGTTATATGTAATGGTTAGCAATCCTAAAAACCGGATATAAGGCTATACGGTGCACCCGGTGAGTGAGGGGGTGAGTGTGGTGTCACTCAAGAGAGAGTGACTCACCTGAGTGAGTGAGGGATGGAAATGCCGGATGAGTGGGTAATCATGAATGGGTAAAAAGTATGACAGTGAAGTGATGTATTGTCATTGGTATGAGGGTGAGGGGGTATAATATGATAGGTTGAAAAAAAAAAAGATGGAGGGCAACGCTTGTGGCTCCACCCACAGCGTTTCTGGTCACGTCAGTCAAAAATTTGTGCGGGGCAATGTTTGGGGCGTGGGTGGCCCCTGGTCACACCCAATCCCGAGGCCCACGGCACGGTCAAATGGTGAACATATGCATAGTGGGCGGTTGCTAATAAATGGTCCCATTATAAGCTTATTATGAGTCCCATATAGATACAATAGGTCCTACCAGTCTTTTCAATGGCAAGAGTTCATCCGGTTCCGGTTATTATTGTTCATGCATACTTTAACCAGTCTGGAACCGTCGGTTCAGGTATGATGGGTTCCTTTTCGCGTGAGACCCATCGATTCCGGTCCTGGAACCGAGTTTTTTTTACCTACTCTATATGAATTGTTTAGTGAGTACAACTTAATTAGTTTCTCTAAACAAAACAATGCTTGTTTCAAAATAAACAACATTATGTGAGTATCAATGAGTGTGAGAAAGTTATGCCACAAGTAAAAGATGTTACAAGCAAATTAAACACCTTGAGATCCTCGTGACCTCATGAGCGGTCACATCGTAAGGTTCATAAACCAAGTGATAAAATTGCATTGATAATGTATAGAATGTATGACCCGTTAACAAAATGTGACCCTTAGCTAGAAACCTTATATGTGGTACGTTTTCTAGTACATTTAACAAAAATCACTCACACATAACTCACAAACCCAATGAGATTAACATTCAAACTCAAAGTTTTTCTTGCAAAGAAACTGCCCCCCATTGAGTCAAGCTGCTTATTATCCTACTTCAAATTGGAAAATTAGGTAAAAAAAAATATTAGAGAGAAACATTATAATAGCATAGAAATACATACCGAGATCATGTTATTGCTTGAACAAACTCTCTGCCATCTCACTTCAATTGCAACAATTGCAATAATTCATCTGCAAATAAGTTCATTAACTTACATGAAAAAGAAATTTACATCCATAAAATAGTTCTTTTAATGTAATAATAATATCATATAAACTGTTATTTTCAGTCAATTTTCCCACTTATATGATATGTGTGATAGGCTTTATACTAACCGAGTCATATGTTTGTTTATGATTTGAGACAATGAGCCATAACATTTAGCTTTTGGAGCAAACCCCATATTCACTTCCTTCCTTCTATCTAACAGACTATGGGTTTATTTGATCAATCAGAATGGCTGTCTACACAAAACCCATCCTTTCATCAACAATTAACTTTTTGGTTTAGGGAGTATGATAATCAATAATATATCCCACATAGCTAACTACAAGAATCTTATAGACACAAATCCAGTCCGGGCCTTCAGAATGTCTCAATGTAATTGTAAAAGAAATTATATTTGCTTCACTAAGGAGTGCCGGATCATTGTCGATTTTGTGATGGTTTAAAAGCGTGTTTTGGATTACGACATAAAAAACTTATTGTCTTATCAGATTTTTCAAAAAGAAAAAGCAAATAAGGTAAAGAAAAATGTTTGTCAAGCCTAAAAACACTTTGTAAATAACTTTTTGATAAGAAGTAATAAGTTGTTTTTCAAAAGTCACAAATCTTGTGGTTTTTTAAACTGCTTTAGACTTTATAAAAAGAATTTACAATTATACCCAACACATCCATTTTATATGAATAAGCTAGTTCAAACACTTTAACTTTTAAAATTATTGGTTAATGATTTTATAATCCGAAAGGTACACTTTGAGTTAAATAAAATTTTGCTAAACAAAAAGAAAGATTTGTTTAATATGAAAGTACAACACATGGTAGAAATAAAAATCCAGACTTCATTAACATAATGTATGAATTGATTCATGTAGCACAATCATCATGTACTCGAGAAAGCACTTGGATTTATGCACGATCCATTGGTGGGTTATTTCAGTTTGATGAATTGAAAACTAAATCATGCATTTAAACAATGTAACATAGTACAAAAAAATCAATACGTTTATATAGTTAAAATGAAACAAATCCAAGTCAAAAAGAATTTTTTTTTAAACGTATTGTTTAATTTCAAAACAAATTGGTGATAGCTGATACACACTTGAGCTTTCCCATAGAAGTAAGAGTACCGACTTTTACATATAACGATTTGGGTGTCACCTATGAAATCAGCACTATTAGGCAATAAACACAATTTGAATGACACCAAGAAAAGAACTTTTAAATACGTCCATTCAGTAGTGATTCTTGTTCTAGATCAAGTGAGTCAAGATTTGTATGACGGTGGGTTAAGAGACGCACAAATCCATTTGATGATTTTTCTGTTTCATACAAACAATTCATAAAGCAATCATCAGCATTAAGAAACTCCAAAATATGTTAGAAAGTTTCACCTTAAAATTATTTTCAAAAAATATCAAAAGATCTTGCTCTTATGATACTTCAACTCCCTTCAAGGTTGTGTTTCCTAAGGAAAACATAAAGCATAATGTATTGTGTTTTACTGTTTTAACGACTTAAATTCGCCATGTGTAATATACGAAATAAAAAAGGGTTGAATCTTAGAACAAAGTAAAAAATAAGCTAATAAACTTAAGAATAAGAATATGAGATGTAACATACCGGAATAACTTTCTTTGTTTCAGAACCAATGATCATCATTTAAGCCCAGTTCACTATAGAAACCATCATAGTAAAAAAACCTATTACATCAGTAAGTCCATGAAAAATCCCACAATTAAATTTTAACAACTGTAAGGGTTTTAACAAAACTATAAACGAAGTGATAATACGTTATCATATAATGCAATTTGCCTCGAAAGAAACCTTGTATTTAACCCAAAAAAAAAATAAAATTGATGCCTACATTATATTTCTTGAACGGCTACTCACAAACCCACTACACCTAATTCTAAATCTTCAACATTTTGTCTCTAATGAAACTTGAACCCTTACCATTTGGACGTGTAGTTTATAGGTGCTTTTTGAGGCTTTTCTAAGTCTACATTTTCATATTCTAGACTGATGTCCATGTCCGAAACGTTAAGTTCCACTTCCTTATGTAAACAACTGAAAAAAAATTACATGTTGTAGTTGTTCTTTAAACGAATGCTCAGATGAAATGGATAAATAATAAAACAGAAATACAATATGTTAATAAAAGATAATACAACACCAGTTTAGCATCACGTTGTTAGCGCTTGCTATTGCACTAATATAGACTTCCTATCCCACGGTTTCATAATCCAAGCCTTCAAATTTAAAAACATACCGACAAAGAAACAAAATGTTTAGTAACCTGCTGATGTATAAATACATGCATAAATAGTAAAAAAAGAAGAAGAAAGAAATATGAAGTATGTTAGCCGATAGCCAACCACGAAGAAGGAAAATAAGTCTATAAGCAAGGGATTCCAAATCGTCTCTTCAGCTTCCTGTCCTTCCAGAGTGCAGCCAAACCCCCTTCAATATATAAAAAATATAATCAGTACACAAATAATCATCGAAAATGAATAAAAAGCCACATAAAGATGTCACCAACTTACCTAAACACCTCTGGTCATTGATCATATTCAACATGCAAATTGCAATCCGAAGGACACATCTGGCCAGCAAGTGGCTGCATATAATTAAATAAATGTTTTAGATTTTGCTTATATTAATTCCTTTAAAACTCTCTATGATGTAATAAAATCAAAATGATATGAAGGACCAGAGCTCATGTTCGTATATACGTACTCTGACTAATCAGTTTCTTAGTGGAGTTCCTCAATAGTTGAAGCAACCAATGCTTGCTGATGAATCTTTTCCGTCAAGATCAAGTGGAACATATATTAATGTGTCTGCAACCTTTCGTATTATCTGCATTGATAATAAATAATATTAGACCAAGTAAAGTAGCCTTTTCGTTTACATTAAATATTCTAAAACCACACATTAGATTGAAAACCTTATCATTTTACCAACACCGTGTGATCAAACAAATATGGTTTTGTCAACCGAAGATGAAAAAGTTGCATAAAAATGGATAAAATGGTGCATACAACTCAAATTATTTATGAATTATTCAGATTGATCTTAATGTGAGCTATGTAAAGCTATGCAAAACAACTAATATGAATCGAAGAAGATAGGACGATTATACAAAAAACTGAATATTATACAATAATCTCTTAAGCATATGAAGATGTGAAACTGTCTATTAATTATCTAAGATGCACCAAACCACCAATCAGTCTATTGATTATCTAATTAACAACCAAGATGCACCAGTCAGTTCAAAAACAATTTAATATATATGATTTCTTTGTGGAATCATTTAACCAAATAGTAACTAAAGCCCCAAGAAAGAGTGAATTTTGAAGTGAAAACCTTTTCATAATATCAACCGGAGTGAAGTCTGTTAAAATATTAATGCCTAAAACACAAACCATCAACTTACAAATCATTTAAAATAGCACCAAATCACCGATTCACATACGGAAAAAGTTTTTTCAAAAGACGAGCCTAAATCCACTTCATTATTGATATCAAGTAAGATTTAGACAAAAATCATCAAGAATCTCCAGGTTGGGATGGAAATCATACAACTCTTTGACGTTATCGACATTGTTCACTTCCTCTGCTTCTTCCAATTTCTAGCATCTCCAATTCAAGAATTTAAGTAACCTAAGTAAATCGGACAGTTTAACGTAATCGAATGAAAAGACACAAACTAAGATCCAAATTGTAAATAAAAGTGAAAATGCGATTAATCATAGGCTTGGTTGTGGTTGAACCATCATGATTTAAGTTGGGTGTAATATAATCGAAAAACAAACCTGATGAAATTGAACCGAATAAAATACGATGTAACGCTCCAGCTTCAAGAACAAGAACCTGTCAGAACTAGTAAAAAAAATGATACTTGCTAATACTAATTTTTGTAATTGTAATTCTTTTATTCATATTTGTAAATTGCACAAATAGTGGAATATATGAAATGATATGAATTGCCTATTATGAACTGCTTTAATAATGATCTTTGTAACAGGTTCTATCACAGGTAC
>WOUH02013856.1:0-15967 GCA_009936405.2 Stevia rebaudiana
AGGATGGGTTGGAGTTAAAAAGAGGAGAGAGAGTGCATGTGAGAATGATAGGTAAAAAGCTGATGTGGCAGTGATGAATGGGCTGCATGTAGTAAATGCAGCCCTTTGCATCGGAGATAGTCTAATATGATTAAAATTTAAATACATTCGAAAGCTATATTATTAAAATTTAAATACACAAATAAAGTATATCCAATTAATTTAGTGATAATGTTAATTTTGTAGGTCGATTCATTATTTACGATTAATCACAAAAGGCAAAGGCCTTGTATACGATGAAGTATTCAAATATTTGTGATTTTTTCCTTTTTCACATTGTATCTTTTATTTATCTAGTGTATGACAAACTTACTTAAAAACCATGAAATGTTGTAAGGAAGATTTTTGTAATTACATTGAGTTTCTACATCGACTGCGTTCACCAATAATTCAATAAGTGTATAACAATGTGAAAAGAAAAATACAAGCACTGAAGAATGAAGTCATTCAAGATATTAAAGACTAGTTGTTATCATTGTTTCCGGGATGAAATTAAATACCTCAGCTTTGCTAGTATATGTCAATCGAATTTTAAGGAGTTTTTTATTTTACTTGTTATTTATTTTGTGATCACGAAACAATTCGATATTACGTTACGTTTGTTTCATGTTTGTTTTTGCATATTACTTTACATTACATATAGCAGCTAAATCATATTATCATCATATTTTTTAACTTGACATTTTATAGTATATTCAACATATGTATTAAATCATATTATAAACATCTTATTTTACTTGACATTATATATGTTATTAAACTCGTGGGTACACATGGTATGAACATGTATTTTTAAAGCATAAATATACCAAAAAACAACTACCATTAAGTACACATGACCATTTGTATCCACACCAGCTTTTGTCACATGTTACCATCGTATTCATTTTACCATTTTCGGTTAGTAACGCTATCCAAATCACAATACCTTCAATAAACATCACTGAATTATGATATTTTGAAAAATCATTCAAGAACTAAGTTTAATTATATTATAAACATATGATTTTACTTGACATAATATTTCTTATCAACCTGTATATTACACGGAATATTACATTACACATAATATTAACACTAGTATGAAAAAACATTTGTACTCTAATTCAAGAGAATTAAAACTACCTATTTTACCTTAGACTAGCTAATGTAGGAGGGTGTTAGACTACGACTAGTTGGTAGATACGTGATCTGATTTTCAATTGATTGGCATAAGGATTTTATTGTAAAAAACGAACACAAAACAATTGGAATTCAATCAAGTAGATCACACCTAGTTTAGATTTGGTAGCACAATATGTAATTTGATTTGCTTATTTATATTAGAAAGCTACATAACATAACTTTGCATAACAAATGTAAACAATGGATACTTAACTAGACACTACAATTGTATAGCCACTCTTTTAAGACTAAATCGATTAAGTAAACAACTAATCATGCTTAATTAGCAATACACTATCAAACGCTACAATCATGTATCCGATCTTCTAATGATCTAACAAATACAGTAGAGACATTTGAAGTGATTATAGATAGCTTGCTTTTGAACATACATATGCATATGTGATATGTGAAACACATGAGCTAGTTTAATAATCAACCATGTTCACAATAGAAGCCTATTTATGTATAATTTGCGTTAAGTAATAAGACTAAACATAATGGCAACTGATGGAACCCATAACTGTCTGATTCGAAATAGCCTCCGATCAAACGTATAAACCGAAACTACAATATCAAGACAAAGGAAAACAACATGAAAGTCTCCAATGAAGCAAGGAGTTAATCATGAGACATCTTGCGATTGAATACACAACACAAGTGCATACCACCCTTCATCATCAATCCTGTTGTCGTTTGGGGTTCCTTTTATGACCAGATTTATTTGTAGGTTGTGATGTTCCCCTCGAGATTCCTTGAAAAAGCCTTATTCTTTCATGGATACAAGAGAATCTAATCGGGTTGCAATGCCTGCTATGAACAACAAGCGCAATCGTCTGATTTGGTAAATGTAGAATTAGACTGTTGTTGGTAACCCATCCAAGAGTGACGGGTTTGGAGTTGAATATGTTGTCCTCCTATCTTGGGATCAGCCTCCAAAGAGAATCACCATCTTTAAACCGTCCAAAACCACAATGGATTTCTCTCGTTGGAATTTTAGTGACACGCCGCTCTTGACAAATTCACAGGATTCAAGTCTAGCAGCAACTGAACACCAATAGAATCAAAAAATTTATCCTTTCTTCTGGATTGTTTTAAGTCATAAGTGGCATTCGACTATTCAGGCAATGGAACCAGATAGGTAGTCTCCGATTAAAGGTATAAACCGATATAAATTATATAAAAAAAAAAAAGAAAACAACAAAAAAACATGACCCATTTGAACCTAAGAAATGGTGGACACAATTCTTTCTCATCTCTTGATTATGTAGGAAATCCCCCTATTATTTGAAATTTGAACTAGTCTTTGAATTAGCATTCCTTACCCTTAGCAACCTCAAACCCAAAACCAAGTTAGTACCAGCAACACAAATCCTTCACCTTGTTGCAATCACATGTTAATTAGGTGTGTAAAGAAACCAAACGTTCAATAAACTACTTGCAAATTATTCTTGTTTATCCTGGGTATTTGGCCCAGCAGTATGATGCATGCCCTTTCGAGTAGAGACACATGTTCGATTCCATCTCGGGCTATCGAATGACATCTGGGTGAAGAGTCGAATCAAGGCTTTAATCCCGGGTTCAAACCCAACAAGAGGCAAGGGTTTAAGAATTTCTTCCAATTCCCACGCAGTCCAGTCTAACAACAGTAAATGAGACTACCTTTAACATAACCCCGAACATGATTGGTTTATAGTGAGATTCTCTTCTGTTCAAAGAAAACTAAATCAACAAACATAAACACATGTTTGTCATTTACTTTCACCAATGTTTGATTATAATTGCTCATTATTTTATTAAAGATTTTAATACTAGGCCCTAAGCTTGAGTATGTGAGATTTTACTAATCACACGTATGATAAATCTACGTTTATAATCCAACAAAATGAATAGACTTAAATTATTGAGCAGTCAACATCATTTGATAAAATATATATTGTTTTTCAACATGAAAAAATGATCTAAAAATATAATCCTTGATAAGTGACGACCCGCTTAAACAACATGGCCCTACTCCCTTTACACGTAACTTGGTATCTGATGAATAAAAACAATTTTACACACATTAAAGTTGAACACATGTTTGTCCTACAATGGAAGCTTTCTGGTGCAATAAAGCTTTCTATTTTGGACCACAATTATAACAGCCAACTGAAACATGACACAAGTTACTCTAAACTCTCAAAAGCTAGAACTTTCAAGAAAAACAGACACAAAGTTGGCTTAAATGTTAAAAAGAATTCATAAACACCTAATCAAAAACCCAATTTTTGCTCATAACCCATAATGACACGTTAATCCCAACTCAACACGACACTTTTGATGACACGATCATGTTGCGTTTCACTAATCGATTAAAAGTAAAAAAGATGAACGAACTAACATAAAAAAAAACATTAAGAAAAAACATAATACTGAAGGCCACAAGAAGTGATTTAGGAAAAATAAAAAAAGAACTAAAGATGAAACATGATCAAAAGATTCCACAAAACCTAAAAACCCAAACCCTGTTAGAAGCTGAAAAACTATAAAAAGAGAGACCCACCACAACATCTTCCACAATCTGGATCCTCCTATTTTACACACCAGACCATTTCACCCTCCTAAAACCCTTTTTTGTTGTGTACATATTCTCAAAGGACGGATCCTGTTCAGGCAGCATTTCTCAAAGGATGCAAACTGACATTTTTCAAACTTCAAGGGCTTCCTTTGAAACACTGCCCATGTTCATGGCTGAACTCAGCAACCATTTGCTACAACTCCATTTGCAACAATCTTGTTTTCTGCAGGTTTCACATCACCATTTATATGAGAAACAGAAGTTGGTTCTTTAACAGTTTCTTGAACTGTTTCAGATGTTGAATTTGGTGGTGTAGCAATCTCAACTTTAGTTCCCTCGGGTTTTCCTTCCCACACCTAAATTTATTAAAAAAATCAAAACTTTGGTTAAAAAGATTCATAAAAAAACAGTTCTTTGACATTTAGTCATTTAGACATACCTGCTTCTGGAACTGCTGTTGTTTTGCTTTCTTTTCTTGAATTCTTCTCTGTCGATCCTCATAAAATTCAAAATCATCTAATATACATTGCCTGCTAGAATGCTCTTTGAAAATTTTAAGCACTTGCAGTCCTTGTTCTAGCTTCACCTGAAAATTTAGAAATTTTATTTATTAACATTCAACTAAAATTTAAAAAAAAAGTACTTAAATTATCAAACAAATATGAAAAAAAGAATATTATACCTCTTGTGTGTCTCTGCTATTGGTAACAGGTTTATTCTCATTGTTTTCAAGAGTAATATGTTTCAACAAGCTGTTTGGAAGATCCTTAACAATATGCCACTTAACTGGAAAACAACCGATCCATTTATCTTGTTGCCAATACTCTAAACTCTTGTTGAAATCAACGGGTCCCACCATCTCAGCAACACCAACAAACTGTCCACTTGTATTAACCTAAAAAAATAAAAGATTACACATTTATAGCGCGATAAGTAAAAAAATAAGATTGTAAAAAAGTTAAAAAAACGAATCTAAAATTACCGAAAAGAAAAGAAAAACCGGGGAAGATCCGGGCTTCTGTTGGGCCTCTTGATATGCAGCATCAAGTTTCTTGTTTCCATTTTGTGTACTGGCCCACACATTATACTTGATACTTTTATGCACATCGTCTTCGCTGTATGATTTGATTATAAAAAACTTTGCATCATCATACGTATCGGGAAAATCAGGCTGATTGTATTGTTCACGGCTTGGAGTTGAACCCACGTTATCTTTAACCTCGGTCTCCTGCTGAACATCTTCGGTAGGTGTGACAGTCATAGGAGTTAGGTTTTGACCCTTAACCGCTAAAGTGATCGGGGTCAAAACTTTTGGGTTTCTAACAGTTCGGGCTCGAGGGCCACGGTTTAACTCGTTAAGACCGTCACTGTTCTCATTGTTGTAACCAAAATAACCGTTGCCTCTTCCTCTTGGCTTGTATTTGTTGTCTGATGCTAACCAACCACGCGTGTTGGTTTGAGAATCATACGCGTTGGATCCATACCCGTATCCAGATCGATAGTTGGCTCCGTACTGACTGTATAGCTTGTTTGGATACATACGGTTCAAATACCCGCTTGTTGTATTTACACCCGACATTGGTCTTTGAGTCTGCAAACCCTAAAACAATCACAGTTCCAAATTTTCAGAACTAAAATAAAATAACAAATTAAAACGGTAGGAATAAACGATAAAAAGAGAGATTTTCGTACCATGATATGCGAATGAGGACGAAGATTTTGGTTTCTTGATGCAATGCCATTCGCATTGGTAACAGGGGCAATATTGGAATTGTTTCTTGTTTGTGCATCAGTATACAACGGAGCATCTAACCAAGGAATCGGAGAGTGGACCCCATCAAAACCGTATCTTGGATCTTGATAACCGTTTTGTGACCCTCTTCCGTAAGAACCAAACGCGTTAAAATTCGTGTTTTGAAACGGTGTTGGTCTCACGGGAGTTGGACCAGTGGTTCCCTTGCCACCATTCACATTATTATTTGAATTCGCATTAGCCGAGTCAACAGTCAAAGACGGTTGGTCAGCAGCTGTAGCCGGTGCATTCTCACCTTTAGGAGGGATTGTAGCCGATGAGTAAGGTCCACTGGTTGGGGTCATTGGTTGGAAATACGGACTCGGATATTGGTAATGTTGTGCATCATAGAGTTGACCATCATGACCAACGGTTGGAACCGGTGATGCAGCAGGTGAATACGGACCATATGGCGCGTAACCATAACCATACATATCACCATAAACACCCTGTGATTAAATCACACCCAGATTATATCATTAACAAAAAGTAAAACAATTCTATTAATTACATATAAAAATACAAAACAAAAGTATATATATAAATATGTATCTATATAGATCTTACATGAGACATATCAACGCCTTCAGGATTCACGTATCTTGAGTAGTCACTCCAATCATTGGTAGTCCCATCATAACCTTAACCATAATCAGAAATAATACAAACATAAAAACACTAAATAAAGCATATATTATCAGACTTACAATCATATATGAGATATAAATATGTAAAAATTTACCTCCATAATAATAAGCAGGAGAAGCATAGTTGGGAAAATAAGCAACTGTTGGATCCATAAAATCTGGAATCAAAGGAGTGACAGACCGATCCAACGGTTGGTTCGTACCGTTTCCCGCATCGGAGGTATTATCAACAGAAGGCTACATGATTAATTGCATTTAATTAGCATTAAAAAAAAGAAACTTTGAGAAAAACAGTAATAAATTACTATAGAATATAATAATAATATTAACTGATGAACTTTATATCTCACCTTCTTAGTGGGCTCGGGGATTTCCATTGTTTTTGATTGAGAATCCAATGATAAATTCTTGAGTAAATCGGTAGCTTCTGTGTAGCAAAAAGTCAAGAAAAGTCCAATTTTTTCAAAAGCAAATCAATCAACATAGAATGTTGAACATGTGCAAATCTAACATTCTAACCACATATATAACATAACATATTGATAAACCCTAGAGTTTTTACAAGAAATCAAAAAAAGACAAAAACCAGTATTAGATTAACATTAGCAGACTGTAAAATCCACCATGAAAACCCAAATTTAGATTACCAAACTGTAAATTGAACTTTGAAAAATCAAATTCATATTACCAAACTCTAATTTCTACCTTAGAAACCCAAATCAACATTAGGAAACACTGAACATCACCTTAAGAATCCAAAACAAATAAATTCCACTTTGAAAACCCAAATCAGCATTAAGGGAGCCTTATTTCCAGTTAAAAGCTTCTGAGGAATCTTACACTTTAACAAATTTAAATAAAAAAAAACCTACAAACCCACAAAATAATCAAAAGCAAACAATTAGAGAAGATCCGTTACAATCTCAATACAATAACCACAAGTAACAATTTCAAGTTCGAAAAGAAAAATAAAAAATAATTCAATTTGAAAATCAACAGTAGCAAACTCTAAATTCCATCTTAAACCCACAAATCATAGCATTGTAATAGCATAAACAGTTAGCAGCTTCTAAAGATCTTATACTCCAATTTTCTCACTTCAAATCATTAGCAAATAAACGAAAAATATAAGAACGCAGATATTAACAAGAACAAACAAATGAACTTTCAATCCACGGTAACAAAGATCCGGCTACAAACTCAACACGATAATCCTAAACATCTTCAAACATACAACTATCACCCAAACAGACCACACAGCACCCGGATCCAATCAAACCAAGATCCAAACTTTTCACAACCAATCCAATTCAAATCACGACAAAACAGCAGCAAATCAGTAGCAAAAAAGGATACGATCTGCAGCAGGAACAACAGCAGCCATGAATACAGCTTAAAGATTGATAGATCTTGAAAAACAAGATACAAAATCCCTAAAAATTAAGGGTTTTTTGAAGGGGATAGATAGAAACCCTAGGAAAGAGAATAGATAGAACAAACGAAAGGAGTTTCAGCCGCCACGAAGGGTTTGGGTTTTTGAAGAAAGAGGGATTTTGATCCACTGGAAGTGTGATTCAAATAGCACCACGATCTTGATTTTGTTTTTATGTTTTTAGTCCTTTTGATTTATATATTGATAGTTTTGGTCCTTGTGTTCACTCACCCGCACGAGTATCTAGTCGGCTGGAAGTGTTTGCTACGTGTTGGATGGTAAATGGTTGCCGTACCGTCACGAGTGTTAAGATCGGGAAGTGTGATTGGTTTGTGATATGGTTTAGGTGACAGTAGGTGAGGGTTACGGGTTCTAGAATTTCGTTTTCTCTTTTGTTTAGATTAGTTTGGTCCTTTAAGAAATATCTTTTATATTGTTGCCTTTTTAGATAAAACTTTTATTTCATTCTGGTTTCACTATTTGAGGATTTGTTATAAAAATAGAACTTTCCATGCAAAGCCTTAAGTAGTGACATTGGTAGTTGATTTTGCTAAATAGTAAATTCTGTCAATGTGAAAATTTTCAAGTATAAAAAAGTTTAAAGTGATTGAAAAAAACGTTGAAAAAACTAAACAATCATATGCAAATTTAAACCTTTAAGGTTAACTGTTTTAGGCAGTTTTAGACTTAAATTTTCTCTATATCCTTCATTGTTTTTTTAGATTGCATAATAAACAAATAATCTAGTTACATAATAAACTAATAATCTAGTTATCATAAAATATGGTATGATATTGTTAAATTTCTGTAAAAACTCTTTTAGTATGTAGTCAAATGTTTGTGTAAACCAACTACAACAATGCACCTAACAATTCATTAATGTGTTCAAGTTTGGTGCATAAACAATATTTGCAACTATAACGGTGCATCCAAACTAACGAGTTATCTAATACTAATTGTAATTTAATAGACTTATTATACACCCTCATCTTAAAGATAATTCATAGTTTTTCGAGGCAAATCATTTTATATGTATCAACCTTTAAGATTTAAAACATAACTATATAATATTACATCCATTGTAATATACTATATAAGTATCTATGTTAGGGTACACGGTATACATGCGGGTAAAGAATCGGGTAGGCATGAACCTGATTGGGTACACCACCGCCATCAGCGCAGGTACCCCGATCGGGTAAGTTGCTCGGGTATTGATCACCAATTCGGTTTCGTTTGTAACGGCTAGAGATGTAGCCATTGAACGGCTATGTTGACTAAAAAAAACTTTTTATAAATAAACTTAGTTCACATCTTCTCATCCATTTATGTAATTTCACTCCAAAATTCTTCACCATTTTATAAATACACTCTCAAAATTCTTCACCATTTTATAAAAAATAGATCACATGGCAAAACCAATACCTTCCGATTCGTCGGACAACTTACTTTTTTTCCTTCTTTTTAAATTTTATTTTATAAAACAAAAAATTAAAAAATATATATATATATTTGATGTTAGGGTATTAGGGTAATACCGCTATCAATTAGGGTAGTTTAATAGGAGTTAAATACTTGATAGGTGACATTATTTCATTGGTTGGACATTAGGGTACTTGAGGGGAGTTAGGATATTAGTATCCTCACCCTTGTGAGGTTCCATTCGTAACCAACATGTACAACAAACATTTTATCCTCTTTATATCTGAAAGCTCCTCATTTTCATTATCTTGTATAAGCGTATTATGAAGTTGACTCTAAAATATTAAGAATGACCATCAAAAGTTCAAAACTAGTGTGTATTTATCTTAAACTTGTTCCTTCATGCATTTATATGTTCTTTCTTTGGCTTGTGTACGTGTCTTGTTAATATCATTCACACTTATCAATACTCTAAACTGGATCAAAAGATAAGGATATTTTTCAGAATTAAGTAATTTTGGATGTGACAATTTGACAACTCTAATTTAGATGGTGACATTTTGGATGTCCAAATGGTTCATAACATCACTAGTTACAAAAACTAGGCTGCAGAACCCAACAAGTTGTAGATATAGTAAATAGAAAGAAAAAAAAAGTATAGCAAGTTATAGTTATATTGTAAGATGATTGATGAAGTAACATCCTTGCATAATCATATGTAAACAAAAAGCAAAACAAAATCGTAGTCGTAACTCATAATCATAACTAGATGTTTCCCCCATGCGTTGCATCGAGAGTTAAGAGTTTCATGGTGAACACGAATATCAAAACGCACGCACAATCTCAAATATCAAAATGCATATACAAAAACACGTTGGTGTAAATCGAAGCTTGTCATGACGTGACCACTTGAGTAGTCAATGTAAAAGAAAAAGAAAAAATAATCAAAATAAAAAAATATGCCCCATGCGTTCGAAAAGACTAAAACTCAATCACCCGTTCCTTTGAATGTTAGAAGATAGAAATGTGAAAGTTCTTCATTCCCACTAAAATCTAAACTTAATTTTGACCATCATGTTGTTAAAACTTGAAGGACTCTTCTAATTTACTATTATCTATTTATTAATTTCTAATGTCGTAGGGCAAACAAAAATTAAAAGCTTTCTCGACAAATTTCTCCCCAGATTTTTACCATTGGACTAAGAAGCATTAATTAATTTTAGTGGAGAATAAACCCTAGTTTATTAAAAAAAAAATAAAACCAATAAACAAATGCTAGCCACTGTCATTGTTCATACCACTTCCTAAATCATATAGATATAATACTTTTTAAATTGTTTTAAACCTGAACTTATGAATGCTCATAAATAAATCCGTATGTTTTTTTGAGTAATTTCCAAGTTGGACCCGAGCACATGAGCCTGACCCAAGTGATATAGACAAGTCTGTTCATATCTACCAGATATTTTAGATATAGATTAATTGGTTAATTTATAGGTTTAAGTATTAGAAGTTGAGTATAATTATGTAACTTATGGATCAAGGGTCATTAGTCTGTACATACCAAACCAAGTAATAGGGTTTAGGTATGAGTTGTAAGTGAGTATTGAGTCATTTCTCAGTTTTAATAATATTAGAGAGTTGTTACAATCTATCGCGTGTTCTTGATAATCGATCTCGAGCCTTTAGTGTTCACATCGATCGAATAACAATTTATTCTGATCGGTTAATTTGATCATAGATATCTTGATAACTCGATTAATGAGTAAATATATAAATGGGTTTAATTAATTTGAATCGATGAATCAATTAGAAAATAGTTTTGACAGTGATACAATTACATATATATGTGGACCCAATTAATTCAAACATTTTATATGATTGTGTTCGTTGTTGAATTAAAAACACGTTTAGAAGATGGTTTTCAGATAAATAAATTACCTCAAATACATGGTGAACAGTCATGAAAATAATTAACAAGTATGTATTCATAAGGCTTCGTAAATGACCAACTCCAAGTTAAACTTGTGTATGTGGAAACTGCAAATTTACCGACCATGTTTTGTTATAATAACCATTGAAGGTTGGTGGAGGGCTGCAAATCAGGGCCGGTCCTACGGAATTGAGTGCCCGGGGCGAGCCGGAAAAAAATGCCCCTTTACAGTTTTTTCTCCGACGAAAAGATCTTCATCTTCAATATCTTTCAACTGCTGCAACCATCTCCGGCAGAAAAAACAATTTTGATTACACAAAGTTCAGTCTTGATCTTGCCGATTTGAGGTATCTTTCAAGTCCAGTGACGGAACCAGAACGTATCGACCGGAGGGTCACAATAGAAATTCTGTTACGTTAGTGCATCAATAATTCATATTTTTTAACTTGCTTGTTATTACTTTTACTGTTATTTGACATATTTAATAACCCTAATGATTGGTATTTTGCCCAACTATTAAAAAAGCTATGTATACATTTTGAATGAAGATATCATATAGTCATATTAAAAATGAACATCACGAAAGAAAGTAATTTTTTTCAACGGCTTGAAAGAAACTAAGTGATAGAAAAGTTATATATAAGACAAATTAATCGAAAAATAAAATAAAAATATTAAACTCGTATACCTTTTGTTTATATTAAATAAATAAACAAAGAAGGAAAAACTTAAAATAAAAATATTGAATAGGAGGTGTAGACTCTAGAGGTCAGAGGGCAGTCACTGTCAAGGCTGCCAATACCTACCAAAGCCTATATAATATAAAATATCATATTAACTTTCCAGAACCTTTCCGTCATCATCTTCTTCGCTATTCCGCCGATGAGTTTCAACTGCTGCAACCATCTCCGGCCGAAAAAACAATTTTGATTATACAAAGTTCTGATCTTGCCGATTTGGGGCCCCTCCGGCGATTGGGCCCTGGGCGGCCGCCCTATTCGCCTATGCTCAGGGCCCGCAGTGCCGACAAATGTTATCTGGTTAAGGTTTAAGAGTCTATACATACAAAATGTTTATATTCACATATCAAGCTGGGTAAAAAAACGGACTAGAGTTATTAAAAACTGGCTCGGGTTTTAATGAAAATGGAACTTAGTTAAAAAACAGACGGTTACTTAAACCTCATCTATTCATAAACAAAAAGTAGATAAAAAAGGGCCAAAATGTTTTTTTTTTTTTAAAAAGGACAAAATTTAAAAATACGGACTGAAGGTTTAAAAAATGATTTGCTATTAAAATCTTAGATAATCATATATCAAGTTTGTAAAAAATGGATCAAGTCAAAAAAATACGGAACACTTAAAAAAATTAAAAAAATAAACATATTAATAATATACTTCGATTAAAGCTAATAAAATTCTTTATTTTATGTTGTACTTTTTTTTGGAAAAATATAGCCTGTAAAAATCATTTAATTTATAAAAGACATGTGGAAGTTTATTTAAGTTTCCAAAAGGTCAACATTTGGAGTATCCATAAGAAGAAATTTAAAATCACCTAGCTAGTAATCTAAGATAGGTTCGGCTCATAAGTACTAACAGCTAACGATCAAGGACAGATTATAATAGGGGTCCAGGGGGCCACTGCCCATCTTTTTTTTTTCGTCCATATGTAATTTTTTGCCTAGTAGCTCTAAGGTTTTATACGTATTAAGTTCGTCACCTAATTATGCGTTTCGTGACTTTCCTCCCCTTAATTATAGGTTCAAGCTCCGTTAACGACCCTATGGTGACAATTGGCCTCGTTGATAAATGCACAAACTTTAACATGTTGTCCGTATTTTCACATAAGTATCTATTCGGTATGTTTGTGGCCTAAAAAATTATCAGTGAAGAAATTCAAAACTGTCATAGCTAGTAATCTAAGATAGGTTAGGCTCGTATGTAATAACGACCCATATAGTGTGGACTGAATTGGTCTAGTTGATAAATACACAGACTTTAGGGTGGAGGGAGTGGTAAGCGGGTAGAGCTTTAGGGTACTTTAGTGTAGCGGCTACACCGCTGCCACCAAGTACCCGACGTTGGGTAGTGCCAATCGAGTAGAAATAGCGGTTATATGTATATAAAGTGGGTAAAGGGTGGGGAATGGTTCAACGGTCATATTGGGAGGGTACTACTCCCCCTTGTGAGGGTACTTAAGATGATACTTGACTAGTTTGACATTCCATTATTTGATTGGGTATTTTGAGGGTGTACTTATAGGTACCCTACAAGCACTCCCTTAACCCTTGACCTTATGTTTGTTTATTTAGTATAATCACATAATATTTGATACCTTTTTGTTTATATATAATAAGATTTCACTTGTATACATTAAAAAAGTGTTCAAGAATCCGCTTTAATTTCGTGGGTCATGTGTCACTACAACAAATGCCACCTTTGGCGAAATTTTTTTGCCATTTTTCCTGGACAATTTGTTGTCGGGATAGCTCAAAACCACTTTTCTCGAGAATTTGTCGTCTGAAAAATGGCTACCCGAATAGCTTCAACGCAACAATCCGCAAAAGTCGCCGGGAAAAGGTTGTCGGTAAAAGCTTTCACCTATACCGACTGATCGGGAGTTAAAAGTCGTGATTTATATTGTTTAATTATTTGTTTTTATTTGATTTTTGACTTTGAACGAGTTTCCTTTGAGAAGGTTTATAATTTCAAATATTCGGGAGCTTAACGTTTAAAGAAGATTAAAAGTGAAGACGAGGGATTGGAATGATAATCATGTGAAAGATGGGAACTAATTAGGAGGGTTTATATGCAATTAGCAAAAGTTAATTTAAAGTTTGAACAAAATTCGATCAGTGTGTTTGTAGAGGATAGAATTAAAAGAAACAAAAGTCAACATTATTATGATCCAAAGGAGTTCACATCTTGAGCAAATTTGAATATTGATAAGTTTTGGTTTAATATGATTTATCTAAAAGAAAAGAACAGGCCCGTATTTAAGCAACATACACTAAGGTGGCCCACGATGATCGTAGCTTTTAATTTTGTAGCCATATTTATACAAAAATTCGGAGGGTTTTGGAGGACTTTTTCAGCCTACGCAGTTAGACGATTTTGAAGTTCCAAATCATTCTTAATCATCAATAACTCAAGATCTGATTATGATAAGGAGTGGTTAATTCTTTTAATCTTTTGTAATCGCTTTCGAGCAAGCGGTTCTTTTAAGTTAATTATTAGTATTGTGTTTCTTGTTTATAACTCGAATCACTGAACGGTTTGAATTAGTTTGTTGCTTATTATCTGCATTCGGTATTCTTGCATCGTGAGCTATTTGATCTGTGATGATTAGTTGACACTTAGGATTTGGTAATCGTGTTATAAATGAATATAAAAGATTATTCTCTTTTACTACTTAAATCAAACGAAACTTAGGGATCATGTCTATGTGATTCTCAATCAAGGTTTATCATACTAGTATTTAATTTTGAACCCCGAACCCGAAAGTTGTAGCTTTTCTTTAAAATATTAAAATCCAATTAAAATCTTTTGTTTATGCAATTGTTTTCTCAAACCAAATCACAAATCAAGTTTATTTTTTTTATAATTTAGTTAGTTAGATAATAATTAGCATCTTTCCAACGGTTCCCTGTGTATACGATAACCTACTTACCATAAAACAAAATATGTGTTAAGTCCGTGTTTATAAATTGTGTTTGATTGACCCTTGACACCTCGATCACCGACAATTGTGGGTTAACAAATTAGGGTTTTTTAACTATTTAATCTATTTATAAATATCTTTGAATTTCTTTAGAAAAGAAATTAAATTCTTAGACTATTCTCGAGTCTTGACAACAAGTTGCCTGGAAGGTTTTCCAAATATATTTATTAACAAAGATCTATTTTATTAAAATAAAAAAAGTGACAACTAATCATCAGGGTTTATTAAATAATTGTTTGTTTGATTAATATATTTGAACAACCTTTCCAGAGAACTTGTCATCGGGACTCATTAAATATTTGTTTTTACATCGATTTATTGGAAAAACCTTTCCCGACAACATGTCGTCAGGAAAAGTGGCACAAATTTTTGTAGAGACGTGTTGTTTTTCTGCATATTTTCCGTCAATTAAAAGCCTATGGTTTCCGCTAATTTCCGGTTTTAAAATCCCTTGTTTTCAACAATGCAACTAAAATATCCGCAACATGTTCTACATTAAGTCAGAGCAACACCGATTCCCTTCATACACATTTCTGATTGTTTGCTTATTGGTACTAACTAATTTTGAGATGGTTTTATAATGGGCATTTTGATGATTTCGTTGGTGCTAACTGCTTTCGATGATTTCATACAGGGACTTAGGGTTCTTACGATTTTGATTTCTAAGAAAAGGTTGTTTGTATTTATTTGTTTGATTTGATGGTTTCGTTTAGGGTTTATTAGTGTTAATTGCTTTTGATGATTCATATGAGACCTACGGCTCTTACGAGATTCTGATTTCTAAGTAAATGTTGATTTATTTTTTTGTTTGAGTATGAATGGTCTAATTTTAGTTGTTTTGTTGCTTACTTCACTTTTTTCATGGATTTATAGTTTTTTTCAGTGTTGTAAAAATCGGCCTAGCCTAGGCGCTAGGCGGCCTCCAGACGCCTCGATTTTGGCCTAGGCGGCTGTCTAATCGCTAGGCGGACCTAGGCGGGTCTAGGTGGACCTAGGCGGCTAGAAATCGGTCAAAATCCCCAAAAAATAAGTCATAATTGGTTAAAAAAGTCAAAATTGGTCAAAATTTGATCAAAATTGGTCAAATTTTTGTTAAAGTTGGTCAAATTTTGGGTAAAATCAATCAAAATTGGCTAAAATCTATTAAAATTGGTCAAAATCTTCCAAGTATTTATAACAATATAACTATTTTTATATATTTTATATAAATTTTGTATATATATATTAATATCTATATATAATTTTAAAAAATTAC
>WOUH02013879.1:0-15961 GCA_009936405.2 Stevia rebaudiana
TGTTTTTCGTGTGTTTAACATGTGAATAGATACATTTAGAGATTAAGAGTTTAACACGAGTTTTCTTACGTAAAATTTGTCGGGAGAAGGCGAGATTCTTCGGGGATCAACCGTCTTTACGTAGAGCTTCAAGAGAGGGTCTCAATGTGGCTTTGATATAATCAAATGGTGATTGTATGATGAAGATATCTTGAATTTGGTGATGAACAACTAAGAGAATTATGGGTGTTGATTGTTTCTGCCGATTGATAGAAAAAGAAAGAAGGAAAGAAATGTGATGTGTATGGTATGGGTTGAGGGGTTAAGTAAGAAAGATCTAGATTTGAAGTATGGTTCTCGTAGTTGTTTATTTGATTATGTTGACTTTGAGGATATGTTTGATCATGGGAGTGGGTATACGGCCGAGAGGGTGGAGAATCGAGAGGATTGCTTCAATTCATCGAGGGAATTGTGTGTTTGCCGAGAGGTTTGTTTAAGTGGGGATCGAGAGGCTCATCTGGGACCGAGAGGATGAGAATTTATGTGATCGTGGGAGTTAATGGGCCATCGAGAGGTTTGTGGGAATTAATATGGGTGTCGAGAGGATGGTAAGGTGGGATCGAGAGGTTAGACACGTAGCCGAGAGGATGCATGTTCCACATGCATGCGGTCGAGAGGGAGTAGATCATCGAGAGGTTTGCCGAGAGCATGGTTCCATCGAGAGGTTGACGATAAAGGTGTTGCCGAGAGCCTGCATGGGAACCATGCATGGCGTCGAGAGGCTTGGTGCCGTCGAGGGGGAGATCGAGAGGGTGGTGGTCGAGAGCTTTGGTGACGGTCGAGTGGATTGCATGCCCATGCATGGCCGTCGAGAGGTTAAGAGAGTTCGATGAAGATGATGAGTGGTGACCGAGAGGGTGGTCACCATCGTAGGGTTCGTTTCGATCGCGGGTTAACCGAGTTGGGTCGAGGAGTCGCGCGTTAGTTTCGTTTTAGTTTTAATAAATTCGTTTACGTGATCGAGGGTTAATCGTTTGAGTTTACGTATCGACGCGGTATGAAAATGGTTAAACGTATTATGTTATAATAATATATTAAATTGAAAATTTTTAAATCGGTGGTGTTTACCGGAATTTTCACGGATATTACATCGAGGAGAATTTTTCATGGGGAGAAGAGAGTTGCACTTGATGACGTCGGAATCCATCGTTAAAAGCACCGCCAAACACAGTTAGTCGACTTCGTCCCCTTCTCACAACCATCGTCGCATCCTTCCGGTCGCAACCCTATTCCATCCTTCTACCGTTTCATATCACTTCAACAACCGTCACTATCGTCTAAATCGTATCATTACAAAATCTAAACTTTTCTCCGCTTCCCCAAAGTTCTTCATTATCAAACCATCTACGCATGTCACACCCCTTCCATGCCACCGCATCCCTTCCATCGTTTGTTTCTTTGTCATTTTCACCAGCATATATACGTTTGTGAACCCTCAATTTTCCACTTCTTCAAATCTTTAACATATTCATCCCCATCAATCTTTCTTCAACGAACCTCTTCTGCAGTTTGTTTTCTTCAAATCTTCAATTTAAGGTACTCCCCTAACTACCTTTGTTAATTAAGTTGTTTTCCTATCACTGTTGTAATCGGTTCTAATGGATAATATATATTTCAAGGCATAAATGTATTTCGTTTGAAATTTTTTGTTAATCGAGTTACTATCTTTATTGTTGTAATTGGTTCTGATGAGTCATTTGAAATTTCTTTGTTAATCAAGTTGTTTTCATCGTTTCCTGATGAATAATCTATATTTTGAGGCATAAATGTATTTCGTTGAAATTATTTATTTAATTGTGTCTGATACGTTTGATAGTTTGATATAAATTATAATATGGTGTTTTACATTTTTTCTGTCTTTTTAAAATTGATTATCAAAATTCACTCACTTCCTCGTAGCGGCATGGCTAGACGTTGATTTCCTCGTGAATTTGAATCTGAAAATTATGATAGACATTCTTGACTCTTCGAATTTTACGTTTAAAAAGAAGAGACTGATTGAGCTTGTTTGTTTTACAGTGTGGTGGGTTCTCTGGAGATTTCAAAATAAGATTGTTTTCGAGCCTCGAGATGTCCGAAGCGGGGAAATTTATGATTCCATTGTTTTTCATTCGTATTTTCGGTACACTAATAGGAATCGTAAGTCTAACATTGGGTGGTATGAGTGGCTTAAAAACCCTCTCCTTATTATGTAATTGTTTTTTAGTTCCGGCTTCTTGTTGGATCTTTTTCTATCATATTTGGTTTTTGTTGTTCAAAAAAAAAAATCACTCACTTCCTCTTTAAATTAAGGAATTTTTTTCTGATGATTGTATGAATCAAACCATTTTTTGTACTCTGTAATCAATTTATAACAATTTGCTTGTTAATACTAATATAAATTTTTTGACAACACAATATTTGTATTTATGTAAATTTATATTAGTAACAATAAGGAAATTGTTATTAAATTGATTACAGAGTACAAAAAATGGTTTGATTCATACAATCATCAGAAAAAAAAGATTCCTTAATTTAAAGAGGAAGTGAGTGAATTGTGATCATCAATTTTAAAAAGAAAGAAATAATGTAAAACACCACATTATAACTTATATCAAACTATCAAACGACTAATTTCAAACAAAATACATTTATGCCTCAAAATATAGATTATTCATGAGAAACGATGAAAACAACTTGATCAACAAAGAAATTTCAAATGACTCATCAGAAACAATTACAACAATAAAGATAGTAACTCGATTAACAAAAAAATTTAAACGAAATACATTTATGCCTTGAAATATATATTATCCATTAGAACCGATTACAATAGGGATAGGAAAACAACTTAATTAACAAAGAAAGTTAGGGGAGTACCTTAAATTGAAGATTTGAAGAAAAACGAACTGCAGAAGAGGTTCGTTGAAAAAAGATTGATGGGGATGAATATGTTTAAGATTTGAAGAAGTGGAAAATTGAGGGTCCACAAAAGTATATATGCCGGTGAAAATGGCAAAGAAACAAACGGTGGAAGGGGTGCGATGGCATGGAAGGGGTGCAACATGCGTAGATGGTTTGATGATGAAGAACATTTGGGAAGCGGAGAAAAGTTTAGATTTTGTAATGATACGATTAGACAATAGTGACGGTTGTTGAAGTGATATGAAATGGTAGAAGGATGGAATAGGATTGCGACCGGAAGGATGCGACCGATGGTTGTGAGAAGGGGACGAAGTTGACTAACTGTGTTTGGCGGTTCTTTTGACGATGGATTCCGGCGTCATCAAGCGTATTAACGGTGTATATAACGGAAGATGGCAACTAACGATCAACGCTTATTAATATGTATATAATATATACAAACTTAATGCACATATAATTACACATAGTAATTGAAATAAAATCCATAATTTTGTTGAATTCGAAAATAGATAATTACAAGTCGGATTTTTTTGTCGAAAGACCATGTATATTACACGAGTGCTTCCTAAGCACCTAACAACTTCCACTAGGGGTTTAGAGGGTATTCGATCGTGTCAGGTCATAGGATGGATGTGAAAAACGCCATGGCCGGCGCGAGCTCCCTTTTTATAGCCACCCGAGGGGGCACTTGGCGGGCCGCTAGGCAATCACATGCGCCGTCGTATTGATGCCCGGCACGTGTTGCTGGGTGGCACGCGTGATGCAGCGATGACGTCGAACCAAAACAGATTATATCTAATTTGACTTGATTCCAAACAACATTTACATCAAACTTATAACAACTTGAATTTATACTGATATGTACATAAAAATAAGCACGGATATCTAGACCCATATGTTGTGGCAACTGCGTCGAACACTTGAACCGAAACGTGTATTGTAACTCGTTTCCGAAAAAAAATGCGTCGAAAAGTATGGCAAAATGAATTTATGCCGAAACATAGATAAAAATAAGCACATTGCATCAGGATTGCAAAGTTTTTAATTAATTGTGAGTATTAAAAATATATAATATAATAATGTTGGTACAAAAGTGTATCAACAGCTTTCTGTTATTATTAAAGAAAAAGTTTTAGTTTTAATGTATTAATGTATTTGTATTTGTTTTTTAGTAATTAGTTTAGTATTTGTTTGCTTGGTTATTAACTAGTATAAATAGGTAAGTAGTTGACTTTGTAAGCAACTCTTGGAACACTTTCCATTTTTCATTCTTACATTAAAAGAGGTTCTAGAGAGAGAAACTAGAGAGAGAAAGTGAGATTTTATTGTTGTATTGATCTCCACTCTTTGATATTACATACAATCAATGAAATCATGATTTGTTACATCTTCTTGTTATCATCTTCATCATATTCATCTTTACATCTTCTTGTTATCATCTTCATCATATTCATCTTGATTCTTTTTGTTTTTCTTGATTTGCAAACACATCAACATGAACACGGATTCTGCGCGTGTTCGTGTTGAGTGATCTCGCTGTGAATCGATCACCTCCCCGGACCTTCAAGTGGTATCAGAGTTGTTGATATGAGATTACACGTGTTTTTGCAATCAAGTTTGAAGATTGTTAGAGTTTTTGAAGGTGTCATTGAAGTTTCAGTCATGTTTTCTTGAAATCTGATCAAAATCTGTGATGTTTTTGATCAATTTGACTGGCTAAGATCAATTTGACGTCTTTCAATTACGAAGAGATTGATATAAAATCCGAGTTTTAACTCTAAGAAATGAAGATCTTATGATCATTTTAGTGATTTTCAGAGTTTGAACATAGCTGATGCAGAATTGAAGATTTTCCCGCCAGTTCATTTTAGTGATTTTCGGAGTTTAAAGATTTTGTCTCATTTAAGTGACACTTAGCATTTGTTTTGTAAGGGTTTCTTATGTCGGTACATTATGACGATGGTTAATACATGCAGTGCACAACCGAACATATGTATTAAAGATTAGTTATAGTGGGAGTATTCGTGATTCGCAGTTGGTTTTTGTTTAATTTGTGTTGTGGTATGAAAAATGGTTTTCCCACTTGTAAGAGATACCAATTAGCATCTTATTATAAGTTCTTTAGTAATTGACAGTACATGTCTAATTAATGACATATGAATCGTTTGGTGTGTTCATGAGCAACTACATGCACAATGTGTATCCATATAAACATATAATAGTAACTGAAAGACAAATCTTTTTCAACTATACAAATGTCTCTCACTATATATCCTACACAGTGTGCCCAATAATGGTCTTAGTAATTGTCTAGTTAAAGGGTACTATTAAACCATTCTTAATTATAATGGTTTAACGTTAGTCACATGCTACTTGTGTGTAGTTGTGAAACTAAAATGTGACTATAGAAATACGTGATAAGCTAAATCACGTTTGTTTAAGGAAGTCGGTGAGTTTCATGATAACAATGAAGAGTTTGAGTCGGTGTTGCTCAAGTCCACAAATTTTGGATTATTGTTAGTAGCTTTCTTTTCAAGCTATTTTGTTTTATTTATACCGTAACTTTTGTTTTAGAATTAAGAGTGAGAGAATTGTGGGAGACTTGTAAAACAATTCTAGTTTAAATAAAGTTTGTGTTTTACGGTTGAAGCTTTGATTGTTGATATCGGTTGCTTAACTCTAACAATTGGTATCTAGAGCCATCCTAATACAAGGAGCGTGACTGGGATTTGTTGAAGACGAGAAGACCGGTGCAAGGTGCAAGAGGCAATTAACCTGATTGTGATCGTATTCTTAAGTCTTACGAAAAACCAGTTTGAAGTTCGAGTAGATGGCAGAAGGGGGACCGAGACCAGATGCTATTGTGGTTCATCAGCGAACTAGCTCATCGGCGTTATCCTGTCCAAAGCTAACGTCCACAAACTACAACACATGGGTAGGCATGATGGAGGCTATTCTGGATGCACAAGATCTTTGGGAAGCAGTCGACCCCGTGACCAGGGATGCGGTTGATCCAAAGAAAAACAAACTCGCTAGGGCTATAATTTATGGGTCACTTCCCGAAAAATATACTAGCCCGGCCAAGTTGCAAGAACCCGGAGCGCGCGAGAAATCTGGGAGGCACTCAGAGTTCGTTTTCTCGGGGCGGATCGCGTTCAGCAGGCACGGGCCGGGTTCAAACTCTCAAACGAGAGCTTGATCAACTAAAGATGGGACCAAAAGATTCTGTTGAAGATTTTGGAGGAAAGATCTCAGAATTAATTAACAAGCTTAATAGCTTGGGAGTAAATATGGAAGAAAATTAAGTCGGTAGTCAGTAAGTTACTTGACTCCATGCCCCCTAAGTTCATTGCTATAGTAGCTACGTACGATCGAACAAATAGTTGATCTTGAAACAATGACTTTTGAAGACTGTATAGGAAGACTTAAAGCCTTCGAAGAGAGGATAAGAGGTCAGGAAGATATCGTAGAGAGAGAAAGTAAATTGTTGTTCACAAAGACCGAATTTCATGATAAGAAGCAATCTGATCAAGGCCGAAAAATTCAAGGAGGACGTGGTAGGGGATCATCCAACCGAGGCCGTGGAAGGGGTCGCGGAAGAGGATACGGTAGAGGTCGTGATAAGAACCAACCTACAGTTGAAACTAGTAACCAACAACATCAAGACCATGCCGATCAAAACCGACATCGCTGAAAAGATAAGAAGAGTATTCAATTCGGTGTTACTCTTGTGATAATCTCGGGCACTATTCGTGGGAATGTACAAAACAAGTCGATCCTCAAGCCAATCTCAACCAAGTTGATAATCAAGGGCCTGCCCTCATGATGGCTGAGATTGATTTAGAGGATGATAAGATTTTGTTAAACGAAAGTAAGGTACATCCAAAGACTTACGAGAATGATACTATTGATAAAACGGTTTGGTACTTAGACAATGGAGCATGACGGGTATCGAATCAAACTTCACTGAGCTTGATTACGAAACAAAAGGGCTGGTGAGGTTTGGTGATGGGTAGACGGTTAAAATCAAAGGAAAAGGTTCTATCCTCTTTACTTGTAAGAATGGAGAGCATCGGATTATAAGCAATGTGTACTTTATACCGGATCGATCTTCGCATTAACCTTCTTAGTCTTGGCCAATTAACAGAGCATGGATATATATATATAAGGTATGGATGGAAGATGATAATTTGTGGCTCTATGAGAATGACAACCAGCAAGTCCCTTGAACCCCGAATCGGCTATACATTGACAGTTGGAAACCCGGTATGTCTGCTATCCTCTACAAATAACCAAGCGTGGCTTTGGCATGCTCGTCTTGGTCACATAAGTTTTAAATCTCTTAATGGTATGAAAAGCAATCACATGGTCCATGGGGAGTATGTTTGTGATGCATGCATGCTTGGTAAACAAGCACGTGAGCCATTTCCAAAGCAATCTGCACATCGGTCGATCAATCCACTCGAGCTTGTTCACACCGATCTATGTGGCCCAATCTCTCCACCAACACTGGGTGGAAACAAATACTTCATGTTGATTGTTGACGATATGATTGTACAAGTTTTACTTGGGTATACACGTTAAAGGCTAAAGATGAAGCATTGGATGTGTTCAAAAAATTCAAACATGAAGAGGAATTAGAGACGGGTTACAAGGTAAAGTCCCTAAGGAGCGACCGAGGCGGTGAGTTCATAAATAAAATGTTTTCAAAGTTTTGTGATGATAACGGGATTAGGTGGTTCTTTACAGCCCCTTACTCACCTCAACAAAATGGGGTGGTAGAGAGGCGTAATCGAACCGTGTTAAACAGCTCAAGAAGTTTGATGAAGGCGATGGACTTACCTCAAAACCTTTGGGGTGAAGCTGTTCGACACTCGGTCAACATTATGAACCGAGTAGTCACTAAAGCATTGGAAAAGATGACTCCTTATGAAGCGTTGAAAGGTGTCAAGCCTACCTTGAAACACATACGAGTTTTCGGAAGCTCGTGTTATATGAAAATACCTCTGGTAAATAAGAAAAAGCTTGATAGTCGAAGCATGGAAGTAGTTTATCTCGGATCCGAACCCGGTTCAAAGGCTTATAGACTCTTTGACCCTCGACAACGGAAATTATATGTGAGTCGCACTACAAGAAATCTGTGTTTTCCCGACAACACATTTCCCGACAACAGGAGTTGTCGGTAATACCAGCCTTATCCCGACAACACGTCGTCGGTATAGGGTAAACTCATTTTCTTTAAATGGTGAATACAAGTGGCATCAGGTGATTGGTGGGTCAAACCTACACGCGTTGAAAAAACTTTTCCCGACAACACGTTGTCGGGATAGGTAAAAAGATTTTCCAATTTTGTTTTATTTTTAATTACCTAATAACAGAATAAAAGAAAAAGAAAATAAATCATAGTGGATAGGTAAAAAGTTTTCTTTTTTCTTTTTTTCGTATTGTTCAGTAAACGAAAATTAAAAATAACGAGTTATTTGTTTACTACATTTAAGGTTAGTTATTTTTTATTCCTAATCTTATTCATAAATACAAACTGGGATTACCCCGCCGCGCGTTGCGGCGGGAATCCGGATGGTAATGTGAGGTGGAATCCGGATGGTTATGTGATAGTTAGTTTAGCATTTTCCAGAATAAAAACCTGCGTGATAAATGCCTATTTAGTTGTTCCAATCTCTTCAACATGATAATATCATGGAAACACATTGCAAACGTACAAAAAGAATTTATTATATGTAAAAAAAAAAGCTTCAAAGCCACGTGGTTATATCATCCAAAGTACATTTATACCATCAGTCCACAAAAATTGAAGAATCGTTTGAGAATTAGTGCTCCTAACCAAATTAGAACCTGCAGGAGGGTCATGTAGCTATCAAAAGAAAGAATATTCCAAAACGTAAACCGTATATCAAGCTAAAAAGAATCCTTTCATACGTAAACCATACTTGAGTGACCTTATCATCAACCTACAAAGGAACTACATTAAATAGATGCTTCAGAAAGTCCAACGCAAAACATCCTTTCATTTTGGAGTTCCCTTTGCATCAATTTAAACTTCCAAGTGAATTCATAAACAAACGTATATCATCTACTTTTCATGCCCCTTATTTGACTTACGCATTAGTTATACATGAGGACCTAACATAAGAATTGAAGGGTTAGACAGTACCTTGATTAATTCTGTTAAGAAGTATCCTCAACAATTGCTAATAAGATGAAAGGAATAAGCCCATCTCCATTCATTAAATAACTTTCTTTCGCCCTCAATTTACCATCAACTCCACCCTGCGTGAAGAAATATGTGTTATGACATAAATATCAAGCATAAAGCAAAACAGAATTCAATGTGAATTAACACTACAGTTTCATAATAACCTTTGATAAGAGTAGAAAAAAAAAAAAAAAAAAAAAAAAAAAAAAAAAAAAAAAAAAAAAAAAAAAAAAAAAAACATTTATTATCAGAATGTGCTGCATCCACATGGCTTTCTAACCCATCTCTAACAAGTTGTTAAAATCCGATGAACAAATTGCAAAGAGGAAGACAATATAGGTGATTGAACGCAGCAAAAGAAGAGGCTACAGAGGACACGTGCATTCACAAAAACTGTTCATTAGGGTTATTTTCGTAAATCCATTTCTTTGGTTTTTTAACTATAGCCGGGTATTACCCGGGCGCGCGTGTACTAAACCAACATGTGTTAGAGCTCGTGTATAATCTATTTGAATTGGTTAACACAAAAGGGTATCGAAAGTAGAAACATAATTGGTGTGCTACAAAAGCTGCCCAACTGTTTTCTGTGAGCCGAGTTAATCTAGGCATCGTGCGCTCTTGGTCTTCGTGACCGCATCATCAGCATATAGGAGATGTTTAGTTAATGTGGCTGATGTTGTGGTAAATAATAGAGACATTGTGAGGTACCAGTTAACAAAAGTAGCCCTAACTTGCTGGTGTTGATGGGGGTTCACTCTGTTGGCTTGCGGCACGAGTTATTGCAGATGTTTCCGTTGTTACGACATCAAGTTACAAAAGCCTGTTCAATGTAACAAATATCACAATATTGTTCAAGAGTATTGGCTTACCGTTAACTTTTAATGTCAAGTTAGAACTTTAAGTTACAATTTATTTTATGAGTTTCAACAGTAAGATTGAAAGCATATCAGTAAGCTAGTAAGCTGATGCTCTTAATATCAAGATCCAAAATCAAAGAAAACGAATGAAAATAAGATTAAACCTTAAATTGAAAAAAAAATGGTGTAATTGATTCCATAAATCGTTCCAAATTACACATAAAGATCATCGTAAACATAAAGTACATCAAAAACAAAAACATAAAGCAGGTTCCAATCAATGATGAATTATACAATTAAATTTATAACCATACAAAAATCACGAAATAAACACACCTTTGAGTTATCTGAAACTCTATAGTTTTCTTTTTAACTTTACCAAGCTCAAAATCATCATTTTTGAGCATGAATCCGTAATGGCCCAATTCAATAAATCCCTACTTCCCTGCAAAAAACGAAAGACCAAGTATATATAAATTAGAGATCACAAACAGTGTTGATATCAAATCAACTGATCATCAGTAAAGTAATTTTAGGACCAAAATCAGTGAAGATTGGCGATTATGAATAAAATATTTTGACTCCTCGAGCCACAATAATCATCTCAATATAACTTTTAAAATTAAGATTAAAGATAACCCTGCTCAAAAAGTTGATGATATGCCTCCAATTGAGGCCATCCTTGCACCATGAGAGTTAAGAAGGCTTACCGTTGACCGATTCATAAGAATCAGGGCGGACTTTACTACTGGGTTCGAATGTCCTCTTCTATCTCGAACTTGATATAATTTAAAAACCTCAGAGCCATTTGTAACAACTAAATCTACATAAGAAAATTTTAATGTAAAAACGAATCATAAGATGCAATTACCATGTTAGGAAACCTAATTGGAAAATAATCAACGACCACCACCAGAGAAACAGAATTACAGAAACATAGACCATAGGGTAAGCACCAGTCCAAATCACAAACTCATGCAGTGGCGATGGTGAATATCAAACGGAACAACCACCGCATCGCCGCCACAGCGAACAGTCGCCACCAAGAAACAATGACCAAAAGGACAAAAACGAAGCCACCAGCGCTGAATAACCCCTCGGAGATGGCGCGTCGCCGCCCCTCAGCCTTTGTGGCATTTTCTTTCTCCGACATAGAATGGAGACCGGATGAAAGTATGTAAGTCGAGAGGCAAGTGTGGGTATACCTGGCACAACACAGTGAAACCACAAAAGAGGTGGATGTCTCTGATTTGTCTGTCTTTAACCCACACAGCAATTTAACATGACAACTGTTCATAAGCGATTGAAAATTAATTATTATATAAATTAAAAAATGTATACTATTCCCGACAAGGACCCAATTGGAGCCAACTAGCCAAGTTTAAGAAGAAATGCAAGTAGGGAATGGACCTGAGTGGATCGAATTCAAAGTATATTTTAATTCCATTCCATCCACTATCACTAAGCCCACTGTTGAAACCGAGGCCCATAGTGATAGTCTAGAAGCAAGCGAATCCCGTTTGGATCAAGCCCAAGATAATGAAGCTGGGTCCAACGGAAATTTGGATGAAAATTATTATGAGTCAGAATCTGAAATAGGTTCATCTCATGGGTTGAGACGTTCCACGAGACAAACTCAAAAGCCAAAACGTTTGGAGGATTTTGTTATGTTTCATGAAGATGAAGTTCCTGTGATGGATGATGAACCCACAAATTTCCATGAAGCAAAAGATTATAAGGAATGACAATTAGCCATGAGAAGCGAGCTTGAATCAATTGAACAAAAACTCTTCCAAATATCCCATGGAATCACGTTTTCATCCAAAACAGAATGATGATGAGGAAGATGTTGATGCTACATTGTACCGGCGGTTGATAGGATGTCTTCGGTATCTTTTGCATACACGACCGGATTTGGCATACTCGGTTGGCGTAGCTAGTCGGTTCATGCAAACGCCAAAACAATCACACATGCAACTAGTGAAGCATATTATGAGATATGTAAAAGGAACAATAGACATGGGAATAAGTTACACGCAGCAAGGGGAACCAAATCTAGTAGGTTATAGTGACAGTAGTCACGGTACCGATCAATCCGATGGAAGAAGCACGACCGGTATGGTTTTCTACTACGGTAATGCACTTATCTCGTGGAACTCACAAAAACAAAAGACCGTGGCTTTATCCTCTTGTGAAGCTGAGTTCATGGCAGCAGCCGCAACTGCCCAACAAGCAATTTGGCTAAAAGGTTTGTTGGCAGAAATAACTAAAACCGAAGAGCAAGTGGTACTATTGAGAGTTGATAATAAATCATCGATAGCGCTAATGAAGAATCCCACTTTTCATGGACGTAGTAAACATATTAACACAAGGTTTCACTTCATACGAGAGAGTATTGAACGAGGCGAAATACGAGTGGAGCACATTAGTGGAGAAGAACAAAAGGCGGATCTCTTGACTAAAGCGTTGCCTAGAATAAAATTTGAGGAAATGAGAAATTTACTAGGCTTGAAGAACTTGGGTGGAACAAACAAGATTTAGAGGGGTGAATGATAAGCTAAATCACGTTTGTTTAAGGAAGTCGGTGAGTTTCATGATAACAATGAAGAGTTTGAGTCGGTGTTGCTTAAGTCCACAAATTTAGGATTATTGTTAGTAGCTTTCTTTCCAAGTTATTTTGTTTTATTTATACCGTAACTTTTGATTTAGAATTAAGAGTGAGAGAATTGTGAGAGACTTGTAAAACAATTCTAGTTTAAATAAAGTTTGTGTTTTACGGTTGAAGCTTTGATTGTTGATATCGGTTGTTTAACTCTAACAATACGTCTCATAACAATGTAGAATATTGAAATGTTTTTAGCGGGCCTTTGGTTGCAGAGATTTTAAATTATTAAGAAGGTAGGTGCGAAGTTGACATCTTTTTGTTTTATTGTTTACCTTATCATGATGTTTCCCACCGTGTTTGATTCTATGATATTCAGCCTTGTATATATATTCTTTGGTAAATCATTATGTTTTCCAATATTATCTTCTAGGCATATATAGTCACAAGAATAGACAACACTATCTGTAACAATTTTGTTACATATAGATAAGTTGATGCGTACCAATATGTTATTTGCCTCATTATATATCAGCCATTTTCCTTCTATAACTGTGAAAGCTCTGTTGGAGCTTTTAGAGCTTAAATATCGCTATGTTTATTGTACAAATAAGTTTTATTCGTTAAACCATTTAGAGGGGAGGGCCGCGCGACGCGCTTAGCCCTCCAGAGTGCCGAACACTTCCGAGCTTGCCACGTGTCGCCCCGTCACCATCCCGAGCCTGCCACATGGCCCAGTTGTTGCCACATGAGTTCTGGTGGTGTCACGTGGTCCCGAACCACCCACGTGGTGCCATGTCATCCCGAGCCTCGATCGGTCAGCCGGGTCAACTTCAAACGCGTTTTCCCGCTTCGTTCGGACTCCGTTTCGCACGCGGTTTTCGCCTACGTTCACGATTTTACATTCCGGATCTAACCCCATTGGTTTCACCTCAAAATGAGCTTTCGGGATTTCGAGTCTACGGAATGTTGCACCGTTTAGCGTGTCACTTTCAAAACGTCGCTCGTATCGAAATTCCGCATACACTCAAATGAATCGAAATACAATTTAGAATATAATAAGACTATTTATTACACATAAATATCAAATTACAAATGGCGTATCGCCGGATTACAAAAGTCAAAGGTTGGAATTTGATCGGTCAACTGCCAGAAAACGGCCAGTTATTATAATTCTGCATCTTCATATTCTTTGTTTTTCCACCGATAATGGGAAACTACTTCAGGTTTGGTTTATTGGTTTTATTACTGTTCAACATGGTTTATTGTCCCCCTTTTTATCATCATCAGAACATCGGTCGCATCCCTATGATCGCAACTCTATGCCATCCCTCCACCGTTTCAGTTTCATGACAACTAACCGCCACCAATGTCTAAATCGTACCATTCATCATCAAAATCTAAACTTTTCATCCTCTTCCCCAAAATTATTCATTTTCATACCTTATATGCATCTTCATTCTCTTGAAGATGGTGAATCAGGATAAATAAATAGAAGGAGACGACCGCAAGATATTGAATGGAAAATTGACGGATCCTCTTGATTCTGCATCTTCATATTCTTTGTTTTTCCACCACCATTGATAATCGGAAACTACTTCAGGTTTGTTTTATCGGTTTTATTACTGTTCAACATGATTTATTATCAATTCAAAAAATAGGAACGCTCCAAATTTTTTGTGCCATGACTCTGTTATCACAAAACATGAGCCTCTCTTTATCTATTGAGTTTCTTGCCGAAAATCTACGAAGTTAATTTTTTTTCTCTCGCATCCGTTGATTGTGGTGGTTGTTTGTTTTATTGATGTTTAATAGAAGTGATTATGGGTTAAACCTAGAATTTGAACAACAAAATCGCTGCTTTTGCATACTCTTTTGATTGTGTTTGTTTTCATATTGATGTTTAATAGAAGTTTAAAGATTGTGGGTTAAACTTAGAATTTGAACAACAAAATCACTGCTTTTGCTTTGATTTTTTTACTAGGTTATTGATCTTTCTAATAGATTTCTGTTCCTATATACCGATATCAGTTAGTTACGACTAAAGTGATATGTATCTATAGGAACTTCAAGTTTCAAAAACTTTTAATTGAGTTATAGCCATATATTGAATTTAACCCATTAGAATTTTCATTTGAAATGGCTACTTCACAATACATCTTGGTTGTCTTATTGAGAAACAACTCACTATAGGAATTTAGTTTTATAATTTGTTTATCACCTTTTTAATATTGTGCTGGATTCATTGCTTATTGCAGGTCTTTTTGTGGTTGGCAGTTTGTTGAATTATGTTGGTTCATGACATGATATGCTATCTTGAGCATGATAAAAGTAATAAGTGATGAACTAATGTAAGTTGTTTTTCCTCTGGATGCAACTTCTGTAAGTTGTTTATCGGTAATATACGCGAGACATGGTAAAAAAAATAGTATTTTTATATTATTTTCATATTAACCTGTGTTCTCACTTTTGTTTTTAAGATTAAGATTAAAGTTACCTTGTTAAATTGGATTGTTGATTTTTATCTTATGATCTTTAAAACTGTAGTTACACAATGTTTTAGATGTATTATGAACAATAAAGTTTTATATCTAAGTTTCCTTCAGTCATAGACTTTAGAGAATTATTATGTTTGGGAATTATCTTGGACTTCCAGTTTTTTACTTTGCTCATTACAATTTTTCGTTGTATTCTTTAAATGGTTTTATGATTCTGTTTAGGATGAAAAATAGAAGTTGCATCCTTATGTGCGGGATAGCTATCTATTACAAAGTTAATATGTAATGTTATTAAAGTTTAGCCTTCTTTTCATAGTAATAATGGAAGATAAATGCGTTCATGTTAATTGTTAAACCAATCACTCATATTTTGTAGTTACAGACAATGACAAACTTTTCCAAATTTAATTTCTACAAAGTAGCGTTTTGGTAATTAATTTAGTTACTAACGTAACCTTTTGCAACTTTCGGTTCAGGTAATCACCACAAGTAATAGCAAAAAAAAAAAAAAAACAAGTACTGATATGGAAGCTAATGGCTTTTGACAAACATCAATCAAATTGTAGCATTTTGAATACCCTTTAATACACTTCAATCAATGCACTTGCTTATGGTTTTAGTAGGTCTTTTATGTAACATATGCTCATTTAATTCATGCTATGTAATTTATAAGGGTAACTTTATAAAAATGTAATCAACTTTTAGATTTGTTTCAATTAAGTAACTTATACTTTTTGTTGTTCCAATTAGGTCACTCATACTTTTTTATATTCCAATTAGGTCACTTAACTTTTAATAAGTGTTCAAATCCTATACATTTTACCTACAACATTAGGTTATTATGTCA
>WOUH02013954.1:0-15948 GCA_009936405.2 Stevia rebaudiana
TAAAAGATTGGAGAAGAATGAGAGGATTTGGTTGAGAAAAGTTGTAAAAAATATAAAAGGGGTGAATGGTATTTATAGTATAAAAAAAAATTGAATTTTTTTTTAATTTATTTGCAACGGTCACAAGAGGGATGGGGCCCACTCTCGAACGGCTACAACACACCACCCACGCCCGTTTTTCTTTCGACGCCCCCCTCCAACGCCCTAACGCCCACCTCCGTCGCGGTGTTCTTGGGCTTTGAAGCCCCTTCCACTAGACCCAGTCTAAAAGATGATTTGAATGAGAGAGAGAGAGAGGAGAGATAAGAAATGAAATCTGACGATTAAAATGGAAAAAAGAAATTGAGAAAACGCAGATTTACTTAATTACCCTTTCTTTCATCTATACCATTGATCTTAAATCTTGTTTTTTAAGAATATATCAATAGCTATGATGGAGTTAATGGGTTAATACACTAACCAAGGGTTAGTTTTTGTTCCAATCCCTATATATATATATAGTCTTTATGTTTTTAACAAAAACATGTCTAACTTTTAATCTCTATATGTCTAAGATGTGATTTTAATTTGTAATGATTTCGCTTTTTAACACGGACTTTTGTAAAAATTACTTGTGACACCCCACTTCCCGGCCCCTGGTCTCCGACCGGTCCGTAAGCGATTTGCCACGTAGTCCTCTCACTATTGCAGGATCGAGTCAACCGGTTTTATATACAACTCATATTACACAAAAACATTCCATTTCATTGATATAATATAAACGTTTACATACAGCAGAAGCAAATTACAACACATCACATAATAAACAAATAACAAAACGATCCCTCTTAAGTTGTCCCCATATCCTATTTTAGATACCTGAGATTACATATAGTTTTGAAAACGGTCAACTTACGTTGGTGAGTTCACAGGTTTTGATATCATGATTAAAACTGTAATCCTTGTTTAAATTGAAAGACCACAATACCATTTGTAAATATTACGGAACGTGTAACATTACAACGTTTGTTATTACCATAAAAGTTCTGGCACCGAAACAGATAAACCTTTGCCTCCATATAACTACCAATAAATTATATAATGATCGATAATAATGTATACGCGTAACTGTACCTGTTACCGCTTGTGGTTTATCAGTCCCAGTAGTACTACCCATTATTACCCCGCCACCCAGTGTTAACCTGTCCAGTATGAACGTTGAGGACTATTGATTGGTATTGTTTATAATTTATGTAATAACGAGCAGTCATTGTGTCTTATCCTTGATATGTATATGTTATCTCCCCCGTATTGTAAAACAGTAAAACGTTAATTAAAGAGGGGCCGTGAAACTCACCTGATAGACGAGATAACGGTATAGAGAATAAGATAGCGAGAGAATCAGCGATCCGTGAGTGTAACCTCCGTAAGCCTTGCGATAACCGATCGATCGAGCGTTAATCGGATCTCCGCGACGATAATAATCAGAGAATCAGTGTGTGTGTATGTGAATTGAGTTCGAATGATCCGTGCATTTGTGACCTGCTCGAAGTCTGCTATTTATAGGCAAAACTCGTTTTTCTTTGCGCCACGCGCAGGGTTTGGCCCGGACGGTGCGCGACGCGTGAGGGTTTACTTAAGAGAGAGGTTTGTCGCCTTCAGGAGGTGTCACGCGGCGCGCCACCTGGTATGGGTGGGCTGCGCGACGCGCGTAGCTGTCTAGAACCTCCGGGCCTCTACGAGGCTGCCACATGTCACTGAGTCAATGGTCTGGTATTCGCCACGTGGCCCAGTCACTGCCACGATGATGCTGGTGTTACCACATGGGTCCTGAACCTCCCACGTGGTGACATGTGTCCCCCAAAGCTGATTCGGTGCGACTTGTTAACTTCAAATCGCGTTTCCCGCTTCATTCGGACTCCGTTTCACGCTCGGTTTTTGCCTACGTTCACGATTTTCCATTTCCTATCTAACCCCATTGGTTTCACACCCTAAAGAGGTATCGGGATTTCAGGCCTATGGAACGTTGCATCGTTTTGCGTGTAACTTTCAAACTGTCGCTCGTATTGAAATTCCGCATACACTCAAATGATTCGAAATACGTATCAGAACATAATAAGAATATTTATTTCATATAAATATCAAATTACAAATGGCGTATTGCCGGATTACAAATAGTCAAGGGCCGGAATCTGATCGGTTGACTGTCGGAAAACGACCAGTTGTTATACCCTAAAACATCAAAACATTTAAAAGAGGGATCGAAGAACTCACATCAACCGATTAACAGTCTCCTAACGAATTTCTCCGAATCCTGACTTCGCATTCTTATAAAAAAGTTCCTGACAGTCTCCGAAACATTTCCGAGCACCATATTACTTCTACTGTGAGTCTAGAGGGGTATTTGATCGTAAACGGGGTCAGAGGATCGAAAATGAGGCGTGAAATTCGATCTGACCGAGACCTACTATTATAGGAGATTCTTGAAAATACGCGATACGCGTGGATTTTGGGTCCATCCTTTGCGTGTATCTTCTAGGTTTTATGTACGCGTGTCACCTAAGTGCGCCACGTGTCACTTAGTGGCACGCTCTAGTCACGCCACGTGTCACCTGCTTTGCCACGTGTCTGCCACGTGTTCAATGATCTGCCACATGTCCCTCCTCGTGCCATGTGTTGACACGTGGCCTGCCGCATGTCGATGCGTGGTTCGTCTGATTTAGCATGATTGTTAAAACTTGTTTTCGCTTTTCCCACTTCGTTCAGGCTCCATTTCGCGCACGGTTTGCGCTTGCGTTCACGATTTTTCATTTCCTATCTAAATCCATTGGTTTCACCTCATGGAGAGGTGTTGAGATATCAGATATATGATGCATTTTATCTTTTTACGTGTATCTTCCGTATCGTTGCTCGTATTAGAATTTCGTATACACTCAAAAGATCTGAAATACGTATTAGAATATGATAAAAATATTTATATTATATAAATATCGAATTACATTAGCATACCGTTGAAATTACTAAGGTATAAGGCTAGAATCTGATCGGAAAGGTGATACTAAACAAGTAGAAGCTTTTCTAATTTCATAATTAGAATACTCGAAATTTGGGGCTTTACAAATGGTGAGGCCGATAGTGATAGAAATAACTGCTTCAGTGAGAGAGGCATTGAGGAAGAGGATGTTTTTTGTTCTGCGGCAAGCCAGGAAGCAAGAGCCAGATTGAGGACGTCTTTATCTCTAGTAATGGTCGTACGAGGAGCAGATTGAGTACCATCAACATGATGAATGGGATTTTGATATTGAAGAAGTAGAAGAATGAATTGAGTAGGAGAAGAAAGATGTGACTTTGAAGGAGGGAGGGTGTAGACAATCACTTGGAAGAGAGAATATCAATGTGAGAAATTAATTAAAGAGGCATAATACCATATATGATTTCAGTGATCTCATAATTGAGGGGTTGATATATTTATAATTGGTAAAATTACATGAAGGGAATACAAGAATTACAAAACTTACACTTAAGGATATATAAGCAACTAAATGTACAAAAGTTACGTATATAGTCTAATAAAAACCTTTGTTGTGTTTAATGTGTTAAATAAATAGAATAGGAGCTTTAATATGTTTTGGAGTTTTAAATGTCAAAAGTGTCGTTCTTTGGACTTACGTTTTAGATTTGATTAGCCATACGAGTGGAGCTTGGGGTGTTCCAAAACCTCTCTCTAGGCAGGTAGAGTTCATCAACATTTTCACTAGAAAGGTACTAACGTAGTAATCATCTATTTTTTACTCACAAAAGAAGGTAATTAGTGATCAACAATAACATCTCATAGATCATTTATCAAATTAAATTTACTTAAAACAATGACGTCTTAGAACAAAAAACTTAAAGGAAAACAAGAAAGCCAAAGGGCCTAAACTTGTTGGTCCTAAATGTTAAATGTTTATGCGTTTGGGGAATTCACGATGCTTGCCACCATTTTTAGAGAAACACATGGTTGTTCCACCGGAACCTGAAACAGCGAAAACCAGTTTAGTAAGCATATATGTCGCAAAAGGAACCTAGAGGCATGGTGCTGAATTATTGTCCATTTGGACATTTATCGACAATTTGAACATTTTTTATTTGTAATAAATGAAATCATAGACTCAATAGAAAAGGAAAATAACAAATACTTACAAAATGACCGGCTCCAAGAATCCAGTAGAAAGCAAAATTCTTGTATGACCTAAAAAAACCTTTTGTGACACTCTCATCTTTTCCACAGTACAGGGGAGTGCGACTCAAGTTCAAGTATGTGGTTAAACCATCCCACCTGAACCATAGGACAAATCCACAGTTAGCGACTACATAATTTACATCGAAGCATGAAAAAAACAGAGTACGAATACTTGAGTTTATTTATCCATGCTTCTGCTCCTTTGGTTGCACATATTAGATCTACCTGTCATAAGAAGTCACAAAATATGAAAACGTCGTATAAATTTATAGTAATTCTAGTTGTTTGGTAAGATTTCATACCTGGCCGTTGTATACCGTCACATTTACTCCCTTAGACAGAAGCTCATCAACCTGAAAAAGCACACAATCAATATGTCTTTTGAAAGTTATAGTTCCTTGTGCTTATGCCTATTAGTTTCTTTTCTAACATCAATTTTTTCGATCTTGACTTGAAACTTTGATCTAGAGAGACAACTTAACGGTGACTTTGCTACCATTCGGACAAATGTCATTTGATTCTTTGCTACCTTTAACTTTTTTGTTCCACAAAATATGCGTGAATGAGACAACCGATGACCAAATAAGAGCATAGATGACTACATTCGAAATATAGGTGTCTCACTTTAATTGATAGGCGACCGACCTCAGTATAGAGTCGTGCTTCCCAATATATAGTCGCCGTACTCAAAAAGATATGCAATTCTTGGAGATAATTTTTATATTATATTCTTATAATACACAATTTTGTTATTCTCTAGTTAAAAAAAAATGTATAGTTTCAACGTGTTTAGTTTTATCTACGTGTCAGCATAATTTTATCGAACCTCATTTATTGAATGAAATGTATGTCGACACATGTATAAGTTTAAGCATGCTCAACATGAACTTAGACCATCCGTAGTGGAGGAGAAAAGGGGCGTGGAAGGGGCTGCGACGCCGGGGAACACCAAAACGCAGGGGGCATTGGAGGGGCGTGGGAGGGTTAGGCGTGACTTTTTCAACGGCGTGGAAGAAGAAGGTGGGCCCATCTGATTTTTTTATTTTTTATTTATTTTTCAATCAATAATAAAATACCACCTCATCCTCTTATTTTTTTCCCATCTCTCTCTCTTCCACTCACCCATTACACTCATTTTCCACCATCCCTTCTCTCTCCTACGTGTCACTGACGCATCATAACCCACCCCTTCTCCACACCCAAACCACTACGGATGGTCTTATATCACGTTTTCAAGTTTTTAAATCCCAAAAACAAGCTTTTTTAGAAGGTGACCTTACCAAAACTTGGAAAATATAAAAAAGACTAAATTACAAATTTCAACCTTTATGTTCATTAATAATCATAAATTTCAACATTTAACTTTATTAAGTACACTAGACAACCTTTAAATAAATAGTTGATTCAAATCAACCTTTAAACTAACTTTAGTTAGTTTTCCCTGTTAATCATTACTAGAGAGTTTGTTTTGTCAAAAGTTAAACTAGGGGGCATTTTCGTGTTCAACGCGAATGTTAAAACTTCTTTTCGCGTTTCCCGCTTCATTCGGGCTCCGTTTCGCGCACAGTTTTCGCCTACGTTCACGATTTTGCATTTCTTATCTGACCCCATTGGTTTCACCTCTTTGAGAGGTGTTGAGATATCAGATCTATGATACGTTTCATCATTTTAAGTGTATCTTTCGTATCGTCACTCATATCAAAATTTTGTATACACTCAAAAGATCAAAAATACGTATTAGAATATGATAAAAGTATTTATATCATATAAATATCGAATTACATTACTGTACCATTAATTTAATTCGATACGTATTTAGAATCTTTTGTCTTTATTAATGTTTTGTGTAAAACATGTCATATAACACACTTTTATTTAGAAAAAAGTCTTGAAGTTTCTCCAGACATTAATGTGATGGTATTTCATTTCACTTGTAGGTGGTCTGCTATGTGCGTTCATCATTAGAACATTATATTTTGGAAGGTACACAGTTATTAATTATTTATTAACTGTTCTACTTCTTAATTTTGTGATATTTTGCGTGTAACTTCTAGATTCAAGCTATTTTCTTTATTAACAAATGACATTTTCAGCTGCTAACGAATTACATACATTAACAAATTACATTAATCGTACACTAATGTAATTCGATATTTATATGATATAAATACTTTTATCATATTATAACACGTATTTTGGATCTTTTGAGTGTATAATTTTGATACGAGTGACGATCTGAAAACAATAAAATGTATCATATATCTTAGATCTGTATCTCAACATCTCTAAAGGAGGTAAAACCAATGAGATCAGATAAGAAATGCAAAATCGTGAACGTGGGCGAAAACCGTGCCCGAAACAGAGACCGAACGAAGCGGGAAACGCTAAAAGAAGTTTTAACAGTCGTGTTGACCACGAAAATCCCCCTAGTTTAACTTTTGACAAAACAAACTCTCAAGTAATGATTAACAGAAAAAACTAATTGAAGTTAATTTAAAGGTTGAGATTTGAATCAACTAATTTATTTAAAGGTTGTTTAGTGTATTTAATAAAGTTAAAAATTGAAATTTATCATTATTAATAAAAATAAAGATTGAAATTTATAATTTATTCTATAAAAAAAATGCGACTCCACACCATTCAAAAATTAAGGCGCACCGAGCGAACAAACATTTGACTTTTACAAACATTCATTTTGACTTGTTTTTAACTATTAAAAAGACAAAAGCTTATGGTTAAAGAACTCAAACAATGATTTGAAAAAAGTCAAACTTCCTCTTTAATATTCCAAAGTTTAAAAATGTCAAATACATAAAAAGTCAAAGGTTGATAAAATTAAATGATCGTTCGAAAAAAGTAAAATTTTCGTTTGACCCGGTGTGATATAAGTTCGCTTGTGAATTGTGAATGAATGTTAACTCACAAAAAATGGTAAAAAAGGATCAACGTAAGAAATAACAATTAGCTTGAAACTTTTGTCATATTTGCAAAGGGGATGAATTTTCTAAAATTTACCTCGATAATTCTGGGTTTCATGAAATCCCCTTCCATAGCTGTAAACACACCATCGCTTTGCCCACCCCATCTGTAACACATTTACAATCCATAAAATCATATATATAAACAGGAAAATTATGGAAAACATTATTGAATAAGTGGTTTTACTATCATACGTTACATTCTTGGGAATAATCTTGAGTTTATCTCTAATTGGACCATTCATGAGTGATCCAAGGTCTTGACTGTTGGCTTGTGAGATGATCCCATATGGCTTTTTTCCCAAATGTCTCAATCCTTTTGTATTTGTTATAACCGGACTATTTCCATCATCCAACATAAAGTTGTAGAAATCCTAATCAAGAAAATAAAATCAAACCATAATTAAACTTTTTTTATTTATTTTGTTCTAGGCGGTATGTTTTCTCATAGAGTTGCTATATTGACTAGCAAATGTAGGTGACGTGGGATGAATTCTCTTATCAAACGAGCACAAGTGATTTTATTATTTTAAGTATTTGACTAAAGTAGTTATTTTTAATCTTTTTGAGCTCCCTCAAGGTCGGACTAAAGTATTTGGCTATTACCCTATCTTACCACATTGTTACTATGATCAAGAATAACTCCCTCAAGGTCAGACCATGAACTTGTTGCGGCTTCGTACTGTCCGTCCACTAGCTGTTGTTGTATCTTTAAAGCTAAACTGTAAAGAAACACAACAATCGAAATTAAACTTGTCACGTGTTTGTATAAACGTTCATTGATTTAAACATCATTGAATTTCGGGGTCTGACCTATTTGACTTGTTCAACCCGACTTCATCAATTCTCGAGACATCTTTAAGTAAAGGACCCCATGAAAGCTGCAAACATTTATTCATCAGGTTGTACTAATAGGTTGAAAGATTAAACACTTACATTAAGGCCAAATTAAACAAGTTTAAATTACCACAAAATCTTCCGGAGAAATCCAGCTATCACCCAAAGCAACACCTATATTGTCAAATAATTAATAAGATAAGCTTCTTTTGATCATGAGATCCCATCATCAGAAAACTCATAAGACCCGTAAATACCCTATTACAATAATGTTGTTTACACTAAACCACCCCTTACAATAATGTTAACACACCTATTTGTGGAAAAGTGGTTGCTTAAACGTGTTGGGTAAATAAATGAATTACTTAAGTCAGTTAGTTTGTCTAAACAAAACAACGTTTTCGAAGATAAGAATAAAGTTTACAAGAAAAAAAACATATTTTTAACGCTAAAAGATTTTATTATTTTAGCAAGACCCTTTTGTGCACATATACTTTCAGTGTTTAATATCCATCTTTTCAACAATTTGGCACGTGGGTGTCTCTCTTCTTTTAATGTTTGTTTGCATAAAATATAAAATTGCATGCCACCAACTCAAAAGATCGAACAAATTTAGTGAGGTAGACCTCCAAGTTGAATTTTAAGTTGGCCTTTTTCGATTGCTTGTAGAACCGAAAGTCCAAGAGTAACAGCAAACTTCCCTCCATAAGATTCTGCAAAAATATAAAGCGGATTGTTTTGGAGGGTTATGTTTACATTATAGATTGCCTTCAACATGGTAGTTAAATCTGCTGCTGCTTCTACGTCCGCTTTGACAAACAAATTTTCATCCTCTACATAGCTGAATCCGGTCCCAACCGGACTATCCTGGAATCACAAAATGAAGATTTTAGTGAGAAGATGAGTTATAACAAACTTACAAGTAGGTTTTGATCAAAATGAGAACGTTAGGATGACTGCGAACCTTTCATAGTATATATATACTAGGTTATAACCCGTGTAACACACGGTTGTGAAGATGAATGTTACGTAATTATATAAGATACAAAACTCAATCTATCATTATATGAGTAAAATAAATTGTATAAAAGTAGCAAATGATAAATTACAAAATAAAATACATTAAAAAATAGAGTATTTTGAAGAAAGGGTTGCTGAAAATACAAACGCGTGTTAAAAAAATGATAAACTCATTTCTCTTTTTGATACGGCGCCAAAAGGGTTGCTGAAAATACAAACGCGTGTTAGTACATAGGCGGTGCAAAAAACGAATAATAAAATGTCTACGTCGGAATTCTAGGGTTAGTAGAAGAAGCTGATATAAAATAAGAGATGAAAGATGAAAAACATGAAGATCCTTGATATCTTGAGGTGAAATTTGATCGGCATTCTCTCGCATTATGTTATTAGGGTTAAAAGAAGTTTCATATATAACCCTTTAAAAATACTAATTCCAAAATTTTGTCTTTCTTATTATTTATTTACAAATTATTTCAAACATTAGGATGACTGCAAACCTTTCATAATATATATATATATATATATAAAGCTGAAAACATACCACGAACATAAGATCAGCCTTCTCAAGCCATGTTGAGTTTCGTGGCTTCAAGTTGACATCCAATGGACCGATTTCTCCAAAATTTCCAAACCCAACACCAGAGCCACCCTGATGCAAAAAAGGATCATGACTAAATTTAATTAAAATGTAGAATCAATTATGTCACTTGTAATCCTCTACAAGTTAGCATGCACAATTAGCGAACTTTATGAATTATGATCATTGTTTACTTTTTGCAGCATGGTACTTACAGGGCCTCCTTGAAGCCATAGTATAGTAGGCCAGGGTTTGGAAGGATCTTTAACTCGATTGGGACTCTTGTATAACCACCAAAACATGTGTGCCCCTAAAATGCAAATAACAAAAATTCAATGACAAGACTTGGTTTTATACTCCCTAATAATGAAGGTAGTTAGATAAAAATTAAATCGTACGAGGTCGAACTTCAATGTATCCCCATGCTTCTGATGCATCGGTAGTTCCTCCGGAACTGTTGCTTATCGTTCTAACAAAAGAAACAAAACCTAAAACACATAAAATGGTAAGGCCTTTAGTTGTAACCATCTTTATGTTCTAAATGAAGAATTCATGAAAAACTTACTTGATATAAACAGAAGAATATAACATGCCCTTTGTTTGTAGCTGAAAAGTACATGAAAGAAAAACAAAGTTGGATGATGAATACAAGAATGAAGTGTAACAATGCAAATAAACAATTAAGGTTGGAAGCTTTTGTTGTTTCACCTGTTTCTAGGTACTTTTTGTTGAATTTCCAACAATCTAAAGTCGGACGGGTCTTTTTGTCTTTCATTTGTTTTTATAATTTTATAATTCATCACTCACATTATAACTACAGGGATTATAAGTATAAGATCGTGATGCATTTGATCTTAAATACTTAATCATTAATTAACTTAATCTGGGTATCTAAGCTCGTCATTTTAAGATATAACACATGTGTAAACATGTTACACATCTTAAAACTGAGGGCCCAATTGAAAATAAACGATCCACATTGAGGTTTTTTTTTTTAACTCTTTAAGATTAAGTTCACATAATACACATCTCTTATAAGTATAAACCTTTACTCTTAAGTAAACAATAATAGTACACATAATATAAGTATGACTGGGACAACTCACTAATATTTTGTGAAGTGTTCAAACCTAATCCATTTGATCAATCGAAAATTTATAAATCTAGTTGACCTCTCAAAATTTTTAGTATGAAGAACTTTTCCACATAATGCCATTTGAAAATTATTCTAAAAATGTCCATTTGCATGGTCGACGACGACCATACTCAAAAAGGTAGGTCGACCGCACAATTTATCAGCGGGCTTCCTAATCCCTGACATACTGTGGGATAAGTCTTGCTTTCCTGGGGATTCTTGGTGAGAGTATCTTAACCTATAGGCCAATACATGTTACACCAAATATCACATTAACTAAAACAAACCTTAATAAGTCACGGTGTTCTCGAATACCACTCCATATTATTTTTCAACAAGACCACATGATATATTCTATGTATTCTATTCTGATTTCATTCACATATATTATACTAACTAGTAGAAAACCCGTGCGATGCAGCGACTACTATGATTTACAATGCGACACATGTTTTTTTGTTAGTTTTGCCATTACTAACATTAGGGTAATCTATCTATGCCATGAGTCTATGCTCGAGGGTCACGTTTAATAATTGGCAACACTTTGAAGTTGTACTATAGCTATATACGAAGTAAATTATAAAATTCATAATTGTACCAATTATGATCTTCTCAAATCATTGTATTTTACATTAAACACGCTACAACTACATCATTAGCACGATCACTCAATAGTTTTTTAACTAACTGAATAAAATAAACATGTGTACAAATTCACCGTGAGCTGGAATATTTCATTTCTACAAAAACAATAATCCAAATTATAAAATAGAAAAAAACTGCTTAAGCAAAGAATGACAGTGCAACTTTATTTGAACTACAGGATGGAAATCAAAGAGCCAAAAAAGTGGAGGAAAACAGAGAACCACGTGATCAACAAGCAACTTTATATCTTTCAACTCTTCCACAATCTAAAAATACATTACAACAAAATGCTCAACAAGCAACTTTTACCCTCATTTTAATTTGATTTAAATTGATGAACATACCATTTTTGCCTTTTCTATTGCACCTGTAATGTTTCCAAAAGCAAGATGTCACAAGAATATAATTATAGTTCTCTAGTAAAACATGCCATTTTGCCTTTCCTATTGCACTTTAAGGTTTTCAACATCCCTACAAGTGTAATAGAAAATATCATATATATCTAAGTTTCAGCCATTTTGCCTTTTTTATTGCACCTTTAAGGTTTTCAACATCCCTACAAGTGTAATAGAAAATATCATATATTTAAGTTTCAGGCAAACTATTTTTGAAAGAATGTTAACAATTTTTAATTATAGCCATACCTCAACACAAGTACAAGTGTTTGTGGGATGCAATATGACACATGATGACACTTTTAAACCAAAGGTGACACGTTAAGAAAAATGGTGTCACATCCTCAAATTCTCGTTCGCCGGTATACCAACATTCGAGTGTGACGTGACCAGGATCAGTCCATTAATTAAGCAAATAATCATACAAAAGATAAACATTTTATATTTATCGTGTGATCTGAGTTATACATTACAGAGTGCGAAAGCATTTAAATGTGAGGAAACGAATATTGATTATCACACTATTACAAAAGTAAGAAGTACCGAAAAATGACTAAATTAAGCCAAGAGTTCCTTTGTAACTTCTACAAAGCTCCAAAGCAAGCGTATATAGAGACCTGAGAAACATACTAAAAAACAAGTGTCAACAGGATGGTTGGTGAGTTCACAGGTTTGTATAAACTAGTGAGTCAGTAATCATGAAAAGTTAAGTTTATCATAATAATTTCCCATATTATAGTTTAATGTTTGACCACATAATACAAGTATAAAACAATGGGTGTTGAATAACTGAAGCTTAAAGCTAATGCTGACAATAATAGTTTAGTGTCCATTTCACGAAACACTGACAATAATATATCAATTAGGTCAATAAGCACCCCGTCCGGCCCCGCCGACAGAGTGAGGTTTGTCAAACCCAATAGTACTATCCCAAATCACCTCGCTTGGGTAACCCAAATTAACGCTCATTCACTGTTCAGAGGACTTATGTATGAAATGTAAAGAAAACACCCTAGTTAACACGAGCCTATACATGCAATGTATCCAAAAAGAGTGTGAACATTTATGAAAATAGAGTACAGTATGTTTATCACCACTTAAGTAAAAACAATTAAATAAAGAGTGGCTGTAAACTCACCTCGGCAGCTACGCGCTGCTACAATACATGTCTAACTGATAACTAGATGTTACTTAAATATTGAATAGTAAACTTCTCCAGTATTAGATTAGATGACCGCAATGATACTACCCGGATCCTACAAATAGGGATTTTTGACACATTTATAAGTTTATGTTCAACTCACGTTTTTACTCCTGTTATTTGTTTTGGTTAATTATATATTTGATAAGATTGCGAGATAACTCGTGAGGATAATATAATATAACTTGAGTGATTTGTTTATAATTAAACTTTTGGTTTAATTAGTCTTTCGGTTTAGTTATTTTTATGACGTTTACACTCCATGATTAGTACAATTCAGTTTTTATGCTTATCGATTTTATCGAGTCTCAAACTATTGATCCCCACCATCTCGTGTTATTAACATACTTAGACTAGACCCAAAAACTCAACAGGACCAAACAAATATTTCCGTTCACCATTTAACCCACTACCGCCATCACCGCGACTAAATAGTTTATAAAGATTCATTAGACTACATTTAACTCGAAACATCCAACTAAAACCCACAACTCATCTCCGGCCGCACTAGTACAAATTCATTTTTTAAGGCAGTTAAATGGATTTAACCGCCTTAAAAGATGTCGTCTCAAAAAATGGTTTTTCATATTATGTATTTTATATGGCCCGTGACCGCCTCAAAAAAAGAAAACATTGTTTAACTCTCGGTTCCTAAACACTATCGTCACCCTTAACCGACTTCCATTCCCCATTCTGTTATCATCATGATCAATCATACCTAACAGCCCCAAGTATTCCTAATCCTCACAACACATTATACCCGCACATGAACTCTCGATTAGCATCTAGATCCGACAAGGCCCGAGTCTTAACCTACTTTAATTTAATCCCGTTTGTTCGTTGTTCATCATTTATAGTGTTACTATTACAATTTCCTTGATTGTGAGGTTACATATAAGATGTATATATGAAACAGAAAGTGAATCAGATGCGGTCGGTACCTCGGTTTTCCCGTTGCGTGGTGACGGCTAATAGTAACACGCAGGGTGGTGATTAAGAACTCTCAGTGGTTGTTGGCGGTAGTGATGGCGTGTTCGGTTGATGCTGCCTATTGCGGTGGAGATGGGAAAGATGGTGGCTGATCACAATGATTGTTGGTCGTCTCAGCGGTTTCCGATGTTGTCTTGTTGGCCCAGACTCTTGATCGAAAAATAATATGAACACAAAACCCTTGAATTAATAAACCGGGACAATTACAATGACTCCTTATACCCTTATTTATAACTAAACAATTGTAATCCTACTCAAACTAGGAAACCAAATAAATAATAAAATAAACCTATCTATTAACAAATCAAATAAACTTTATAATTATCTATCCTAACAACTTGATAATTATCTAAAACTAAATCTTTAATATACTTTATCAAGATCAACGTCTTCATTATCCCCCTTAATGTTGATTGTTCCACCCGGATCTTGAATACCGTGTAACACCCGTAGTTCTTCAATCTCGATCCTTGGTGTTATAACCGATCCCACCATCGGTCCAAGTTCTTCAAATCTGTCCGTCCTGGAACTTTCTCGATCTTTGGTTGTATTGTATTGGCTCTCCCAACTAACTCGAACATGCCTATGACCATTTCCCCGAATCGCATCTCCACATCCTTGGTTGCGATCGTATTCATCTGACCGAGTAAATACATACCTTCCTTGATCTTCACTAGTTCCATCCTGAACTTGACACACAACGCCTCGACGTTCTTCAACCGGCTCCACCGCTAGAGTATCACCACCCTTGGCCTCCATAATGCGGTCCATAGCCATCGATATCCCAACCATCTTCATCCGGCCTATTTGGTTGTTTTTCATTCCCTTTAAACGTAGCACATGTAATACCCATTGTGCCATCAAAAACCACTTTTTTTCTTTAGTTGTAGCCATCTCCTCAACTTCTAACCTTGTTGACCAATCTTGATATCCTTCTTCCTGGGTCTTAGAACTACACCGTTCTTGACCACCGATCAAAGAAAAAAAGCTTACCGCTTATACCGTTTTCTTTTCCTTGCTAGGCAAAACAAGATCCAAAGCCACTTGCTTTAACGAATCTTTTTCCGTTCGCCTACCGCAAATCTGATCTTCAATAGAACAACTTACACCGGTTACTCCGTTCTTATTGACGGGATATACCGGGTCAATGATCAAACTTGTTTTTATAAAACTTTTTTTCTCTACTTTATGCCAAACGAATACTCAAACACCTGCTACTCGTTTACCCAGCGTATATTAAAGAATTTGTTTTGATCGGACCTACTACTTCTTGTCACGATCAAAATCCAACTTAATAATATCCAAATCAACAATACTTTCCCTTGATTAAATAATAAGAGAAATACCCTTACTATTAGTTTCCAACTTTTACGTTGCACCGTACAATCCAACAAAGTTACTTATCTTTATATAACCAAAGTCCTTATCTTGATTTGTGCATCAAAAAAACTTCAGTCAACTAACTGCCTAGCTTTTTCCGATCGTCTGTCTCTCGATCTTCTCCGTAAAACCACTTCTCAAATCTGTTAACTTAAAACAACCGTCCACTTTCGGTCAATGGTAACCGAATTGCTTTCCCTTATTTTTTTCAACTATGGAAATTACTTGACTTCCGATTAGAATAACATGCATGCCTTGTCTCCGGTCTTCGTACGAGCTTCATCGTGCTCTGATACCAATTGTTTGCCCAGACTCTTGATAGAAAAATAATATGAATACAAAACTCTTGAATTAATAAACCGGGACAATTACAATGACTCCTTATACCCTTATTTATATCTAAACAATTGTAATCCTACTCAAACTAGGAAACCAAATAGATAATTGAATAAACCTATCTATTAACAAATCTGTCAGGATCGTCCAATCGGTTAGAATGAATCTAATCAACCAAACAAGACGGGAAAAACCTCCACAATCAATCCATGGCGGAAACAAAGATTGATTGGATCATAGTGTGAGCTCAAAG
>WOUH02013960.1:0-15946 GCA_009936405.2 Stevia rebaudiana
ATCAACTATAGGCAACTTTATGGTTTTTTTAGTTTCTCATGATTTATTTAATTATTGACTTATTATGTAGCATTATTGATATGTGATGACCCGTACACAACCCGAACGGTTGAACCGACCCGAATTTTTTATGTTTGTCTCTACGAAATTGGAAGATCTAAAATAGTGAACCCACTGGAAAAAAATTCTGGATCCGCCACTGATTATTGGTTGTGTTAATTTAATAATGGAATGAGATCGAGAGTGTGTTTTAGTTGGCGTTAGTTCAAGGAAACCAAACAAATAAAAAATATATTATAATCGTTATTTTTATTTAAAGTTAATAATTTTAGGAACATGCATCTTTTTGTTGCTCGTATATACACTTTAACAAAACCATCACCCTATGGTTCACGTAATAAGTTATAAATATAAAATATCAAACATTTACTATTTTACTGGATATATATTTTACAAAGCTACCCCGTGCATATATTATTGCATATATTATTTTATCTTAGGAAAGCAATGCTTATTATTAAATTCGTAAATTATTTGGGTCCAAAAGAGTAAATCTCGACTCCGGCGACAACGCCGATCAAGTCAGTCCAAAACAGAGTGCCACGTGGGATTTCACCACCATATACGGTCCTTGCCGGCAGGCGCTCCATCCTCTAATTTATGTAATGTCTAATAATTCGTTATCCATCATTATAATATAAGAATAGTAAACATCGAATTTTTAACTTATTTTCAAAACTCATAAGAGTAGTTTTGGCTATAGAGAGAAGGTAGTAGGTTCACCCTGTCGGATCATATGTGTTTTATCCAATATAATTTAATAACAAACAAGTGTTACCAACACTTTGTAGTTGACTGAGTTGTGGAAATTAAACATTTAAGCTAGGGGTGAACAATATTACTCATACATAAAGGATTGAAAGCATAATATTTTTCAAATTATTATGCAAAAAAAAGACACACTTTCCGTTTCAACCAGAAAATATGATGTTTGTACTCTTTCTAGAACTTTAAAATTTAAATTGGGGGACCAAAAATACTATTGTTGATACGTAACGAACTAATGAACGTACATAATTTCTTTTAAAGTTATTAAGTGAAAAATAAACATGTACTAGGACAAAAATAGGGGGTCCAAAACTATTTGGAGAACTTAGACATTTAAATTGTCGTTGTCATGGGGGCTATAAGGTGCGTAAGAGGTGCGAGTACACATGTCCTGACTTTTATTGAAATTTCAATTTAATTACAATTGACATAAGGATATATTAACTCATAAACTGTTAATACGTGAACCAATTTTTTACTTACGAATATTTAAATATGTATACGGGTCATTTTTCAATGATTGCAAACATAAAATGTCTTAAAAGTTGCCGAAAAACATTGATGATAAGTAAGGGGCTAATACACATAATATTTTCAAAGTTATTACGTCAAATAGATACTTTTAATGAGAAGAATAGAGGAGTCGGGATCCTCTCCTGCTCTATATTACTTCCGCCATTGGTTGACCCGATAAATAAATTGCTTGTTTTGTTGTATGCCGGTAATAATGAGATGTCATGATCGAGTGTGGCTTGAACAATTGATCTAACATAAATTATAGATGACAATGATTATTAGACTATGTGTAGTGGTGAGGGGGTGGAGTATGACGCGTCAGTGCCACGCAGGAAAGAGAAGATGTAGTGGAAAATGGGTGTAGTGGTGAGTGGTGGAGAGAGAAAATGTGTTGATTATTTTAATGATTGATTTTATTTTTTATTTTTCTTTTTATTTATATTATTATTAAAAGTAAAAAACATTTATAAAAAAAATAAAACCATACATAAATAATAAAAAGTTACATAATTTAAAAAATAAAAAACAACACATTAATAAAAATACATAAAAATACTAAAAATAAAATCTATTTTGCATATTTTGCCCGAATCCTAGCCTTCTCCTCCTCGACAAGTTGAAGGTCTGTTAGTCCCGTATCCAATTCTAACAGCGTGATATCAAATAAATAGTTTGTTTATGCGGAATATAAACAATCAATATGAACTCAATCACAAGAATACGAACAAGATGAAGATTAATCAATGATTCACTATTGCACTCGACCTCAAGGGATCGACTGGTACAAAGACTCCTGTTCACGTGAGAGAACAATAATGAAAAATTAATAACTGCTAAATCACGATTAATTTTGACCTAATGAACGAAATCGGTTTATATAACACCGTTACATGCGAAGCGCATTACTATCAATAATAAACTAATCCCTACGGTAGCCCATTAACACCACCATCGAGACCACATTACCGAGAGGACCATCGTGACCGAGAGGATCAAGTAGGACGCACAACCATCTAAATGTGACCCAACAGTGTTGAATGTCTACGCTGACAACAACCTGTTGTGTAGGCTAATATCGCACTCTGCATGAGTCACCGGAAGGGGGCTTGTTATGCCCAATAGTACTATCCCATATTCCCTCGCTACAATATACATTTAATGGCCCGATATAATGCTAAGGACTTTTAAGTGAGTTAAAGTTAAAATAAGTAATCGTGAGTTCTTAATCAATTCAACTATATCCAAATATGTTTTCAAGTAGTTTCTCACCCCAAAAGTTATAACATTTAAAACTGTAAAGTGTGGGGCTGTAAACTCACTGTTGATAATTGTTGCTCTTGCGATTCGAAGATTGTTTGTTTAGGAAGTCCTACCGACTCCTACAACATTAAGGATCAGTTTGAGTGATGTTGAACTCTCCAAGTTCAAATGTTATATTTGTTTTGTTATGCTTAGTGAATTTTACAAGTTCACGAGTTTATAAATTTATATTTTGGGTTTGGATTTTCATTGGGTTATTTTTGGGTCGGTTAACTGTTTCGACCTTCTCCGTGGTTACTTATTATAAGTTATAAAAACTAACTTGTATTATTTTCTTGAAAATATGTTATATGGTCTTAAAAAATATATTCTAAGTATATTTAGAAAATTTCGGCATTATAATGACGTGTTTTTATAAAATATCAAATTTAAATCACAAAATGCTTTTTGACAATTATAATCTATGATTCAAGGGGCCACTTTTGACAACTACACAAAATCATGGGTTTAATTTAAATTATTAAATTTCAATATTTCAAAATAGTCCATATCTTTTAAAAGTTGTCATTTTTTTTTATAAAAAGTAGATTTATACTAATTTCGTCATTTTAACTAAGTTTAGGGACCAATTATGTCTTTATCAATTTTTATGGGTTAATATGCAATAATAAAATCTAAGATTCCAAATTGGTCGATAACTTTCCTATGTTGTCATTTTTAGTAAAAAGTACATTTTTACACTTTTCAAATTTTTAACAAAGTACAAGGACTATTTATGTAATTTACTTAAACTACGAGTTATTTGATGACATATTTTGACCCTTATATTTAGTTGCCTTATTTCAGTCCTTTAGTGTGACATCCGATATTTTCAGGTTAATAACATAACCTTATTTCTCCAGGATTATTATTTGTTATTATCTATTATGTGTGTTATGTGTTTAATTAGTAAGTAATTAAATATATTATACGACGTGCATGGTTTTACACGAAACAATTATTAGTTGGTAAGTTAAATAAATATAAGTTACCGAATCATACAAGAGTATTTGTCCACGAACGTTAGCGCACCTAACCTAAAACCTAAACTAGTATATATATGAACTAAAAATATATATATGAATCGTAGAATAATAATAATATATTATTGACGGAATCTACGCTACTACTAGTGGACTATTGTACTAATGGACTAAAAGAAAATGAATCATTGTTTAGTTAGGCCCAAACCAAAGCCCACTAGAATTAACCCCACACTTAAAAGAGTGAGAGACCATCCATATTACTTCATTTGGTTACCAAAAAAAAAAAACAAACTCCTGTCTTTCTCTCTACCATTCGGACGAAACCCCAAGGAGAAGAAAAAAGACCATTTTGAGCTTGAATTTGGTGGTATTGTGGTGCTATTGAAGTGCTAGGATCAAGCATTGAAGGATTTATAACTCTTTCCTACAATTCTATCCAAAATTCACGAAAATCTATAGGTAAGTATTAGAATTTTTTGAACACTTTTTGTGATTTCATGTTATGTGGTTCAAGTGATGATTGTTTTATGTTTATATGTCTACTCTAATGATTTAAACACAAACAAGATTGATTGATTTCAACAATTTGGTTAATTGGAAAATTAGGGTTTATGAACTCACTTTAATTTTTTACATTCTTTGTTTGATGTTATTAGTATGATATGGATGTTGATTTGTGATTAGAAAAAGTTTAATTGAATAAGAAAATTGTCAATTTCATGATTGGATGTAATTTTAAAATTAGGGTTCTTCATGAAGAATACGAATTGATGAAATTGATGATTTATTTGATGATTATTAATAACTAAGAACATGTTTGATGATTAGAATCATGTAAAATAAAGTAGTTTTAATTTTGGAAAATTAAAGTAAGCTTTTCAAAAGGAAACTTTCAAATTAGGGTTCATGTGATGGAAATTGTTATGATGATTAGTTGTTAACATGTTTAAACTATGTTTAGAACAATTATGCATGATCAATTTGACATTTTAGTTGATTTTGACGAATTAGGGTTTTTGAGTCAAAAAGTAAATTTGGGGCTTTTGTGATTTAGCAATTGTATGATGATTTAATGATTAGTAATTGATAGAATATATGCATAAGTGATGTTATGCATGAGTTTGTTAAATATATGGTCTAAAACATGACTTAGTTCCTAACTTACTAAATTAGGAAACTTTGTTCTTAAGATGAATGATAGTTTAAAAGTGTGACATGTTGAACCTTATGTTATAATGTAGTATGCATATATGTGTGAATCTAAGGATATTTAGATGTTTACTTGGTAGTATTGACATGTTGAATAAGCGCCTCCTATATTTGGAAACTAAGTGTCTATATGTCGTGTATGGTGATTAGATGACATGTAGGATGCGTAGTTGACATGATTAGGACTATGTGACGTTTGGTTGACCATCCAGTCATCAGTTGACTTTTGTTAAATAGTTGACTTTTTGGTCAACAGTTGACTTTTTGGTCAACAGTTGACTGGACTTCTATTTATGGAAATCTCATGCTAAGGTGTACCGAGTGATGAAATATGATAAGTAGTTGACATTTTAGGGCTACTTGACCAAGTGGTGACTTTCTATGTTAGGAAATTATCTAGTCGTTAATAGTTCCTTCAATACTCTACTAAACATAACTTAAGCAAACGAATAAGTGAGTCACCAACGGGTCGTTGAGTCAAACTAAAAAAAGGGTAAAAAATGTAATTTTTACAAACAACAGAACAAATCAATCACTTGGAATGGTATAACATGTTGAGTCTAAGGACCAATATGAAATACAAACTTATGGAATATCTACATTTAGGTATTGCCTAGCAGAACTGCTAGAAGACTTTTAGTTACAGCGCGTAGAGGTCGATGTGAGTCTCATGGCCCCTCATTTAAACTCTTTCCTTTTTGGGGAAAACATACTAATACTTAAACTGTTTTAGGACATATATCGCTTGCTATAGTCTCGTGTTAACTAGGGTGTTTACTTTGTATTTCATATTAAGTCCTTCGAACAGTGAATACCATTAATTTGGGTTTCCCAAGCGAGGTAATGGGGATAGTACTATTGAGCTTGACAAACCCCATTCGGGCGACTGGAGGTCGTGTTGGGTGCTTATTGGCCTATTTGATTTGTTATTGTTAATGTTTCGTGAAATGGATATTTGTTGAAGGCATTGACATTAGCGTTCAGCTTCGGTTATTTGGCACGTATAGTTATGCGATCTTTGACTAAATATCAGTAAGATTATATGCTTGATATATATGTGCATGTTAAACTCTTTGAACTGTTATAAACCTGGGAACTCACCAACCCTTTTGGTTGACACTTTTAGGTGTGTTTCTCAGGTCGCTAAGGTATGCACAACTCAGGGAGTAGGATGCTAGCAGGAGTCTCATGCAACCATATTTTAAAAACCTCTTGTTAAACATTTACTTCTCTTGCATAAATAGTTATTTTACTTTGGGATATTGTATGATAGACGTATACTCATGGTTTTTACTTTAACGCTTCCGCAATAGTTTAAAACTATTTACGGTTTCGCATTATTTAAACGTTAATTCTGGTAAACTTTCAAACGTTGTCATGATTGAATGCATGTATGTTTTTATAAAATCATAGAGTCATTCAATATGACCAATGAATCAGATCCTGGCCAAGTCACGCACCATGTCACGACCCACCTGCGGTGATGGAAGGGGCGGGGAATTTGGGGGTGTGACATTTAGTTTCACAAAATGGCAGTTTTGGCCCTAAATTTCGTAAATTAATTTCCAGTTTAAGGTCTTTGACTTCTATTGGGTTTTTAACATAGTAAACGGTTTCTAAAAATTACCACAATTTACAGTCCACTATTTTAACATATTTGGAACAACTTTTTAGTTTTACACTTTTTATAATTCAAAACCTAAACTAGTCAAAAACACTGTTAAAGTTCGAAGGAACATAACGACACCTTAACTTGTTTTGAGTATAACAAACTGGTCCGACCGAGTTAGACCAAATTCTTGTAGTCTATGAAAAGCTAACTCAGAGTACGTAGTCATGGCCCCCTAGGTTGCATCATTTGGACAAGGTTTGAGCAAGATATTGGTCGTGGAAGTTTGGTGTTACCTTCTGTCCAAAAACAGTTTTTATATATGTGTTTTTCAAGTAAGATTTGTTGTGTTTTCTTGTGAGTTCATATCATGAATCTTTGTTTAACTTGTGTTTAAGTGTTATGAGAGTGTAAACAAAGTGGTTTGAGTGTATTCTTAAGTGTAGATCGTAGGGAGAAGGTGAGAATTTTCGTGAAAACCCCGGATCGTGACTTAATAAACCACTTTTACGTGCGTGAATCAAAAAGTCACAACTTAATAAACTTAAAACATTTCTCATTTCTTCATACTTTATTATTTTTTAAAACGAATTGCACAACTGAATCACAAATTTTTTTTTTGTTTCAAACGAGTATAATGAAGGCATATTAAAAGGTAACAAAGATTTGAGTCAAAAATATTAATATTACATATATTACATATGATGATAATTTACAAATTATATTTTATTAAATTTATATTTGCCTTCCTGAAAGAGATTTATTTGGTTTTTTCTTTATTTTTTCATCTGCTTAGGTATACTGCATATATGCAGTTTGACATATTACAATCATACTACGCATACGCAGTATGATGACAATTCATATATTTTATTATTTTGAGCTACTTTACGCATTTCCATTAAGTGTTCTTTTTTTTTTTATATATCTTTGAATATTACAAGTAGCTGTTAAATATATATATTTTTTAAATATATACTAATATGCAGTATACTATAACTTATGACGTGATTTTTATTTTATTTTTTGACATAGTTTCATTATTCTCAATTGAAAATAATAAAATTTATACTTTAACAATAAAAATCATTTTAAAAATTAATAATAACGTAAAAAAATAAAAAAATATTTAAAATTTATTTAAGTACGATTTTTAGTTGTATGATAAAAAATGTTTTTCTCATTAAGGATTTCCTCGTTTTTAAATGCTTATCAAATTCGACATTTTTATCTATACTTTACTAATCCTGTAGGTCTGTTTCCAAAGTATCGCACAGCTCTACGCAGCCGCTGTTTTCCGATCGTAGTCTAGTTAAGCCCTAATTTCGCACTGATCGTGTAGCAATCATGGCGGAAGTAATGTCAATGGAAGCCATAAGAGCTGAAGCCGCTCGTTTGAACATCGATTTTTCTGGAGTTGATTGGAATTCTGTTCAGCTTCCTCCCGGTGAGGACCTAGGCATCAAAAGGTAGAGAAAACCATCTGATTTCTGTATCTGTTTTTGTGTTTGACCGATTGTGGAAGTATTGTATGAAAAGCGTAATTATAGAGGCCTCATGACTGTTAAATCCTTAGTAGTATGTTACATGTTGATATATGTTTATTGTCGTTAGCAGTTTTAGTGTCTGTTTAGTGTATCTGTTGGTTATTTACAGTCAGTTGGTTATGTAAAAACAGGTGGAATTGGAAACGAGAGGTTAACAACTAAATACCTTAGAAGCCTAATATAGAACTCACCTATTATTTGTTATTTTTTGTTCTAAATGTTTGTTTTTGTACAATTTGACAGTTTTATCACTTTATAGATATTGTTTGGATTGAAAGCTAATGGTATATCTATGTTGTTACATGCTTGTGTATACATGTGCATTTGATTATGATGTGCTTTGTTTTTTATTTACCAAATTGGTTCTCTCGTTTTTGTTCAACATTTTCAGTGATGATGATGATCTAAATGAGGAGGATTCATTAGAATTTGAAGCTGGCTTTGGCTGTATTATAGTTGTGGATAACTTGCCCATTGTGCCTAAAGAGAAGTTTGAGAAACTCGAAGGCGTTGTGCGTAAGATTTACGGCCAAATTGGGGTAATTAAGGAAAATGGGCTTTGGATGCCTGTTGAGGAAGACACTGGCAAAACCCGAGGTTATTGCTTCATTGAGTACAATACTCCGCAGGTTAATTATAATTTGTGATTCAGTAGCTTGTTTTTAAGTTGGTTATGATTTATGAATATATCAATTTTTAAATTTTTTGTTTTTTATGGATTATTCTAGGAAGGTGAGCTTGCTAGGGAAAAGACCAATGCGTACAAGCTGGACAGAGCACACATTTTTGCTGTCAACATGTTTGATGAAATTGATAAATTCATGATAGTTCCAGATCAGTGGGCCCCTCCTGAAACTTGGCCTTACACACCTGGGGTAATTTTTTTGAATTTTTTTTTACAACGTTAAGGTGCAAGTATCATGTAATATCTTTCAGATTTGTGCTAATGATGTATTTTCTTTAATTTTTTTTCTTCATGAAGTGTTCAGTTTTTGGAATTTTTCTTGTTGGCTAATTTATAATTTATAAGGAATCATTTCTGAATTTCATTCTCATGGACTTTCAGTTGAAAGTCATGAATTTAGGTGTAAACTTTTTTTTTATTTGTTTATTCATCGATCTTATTTTGTAGATTTTTTAAATGCTTATAACAATGCTAAATATTTATCAATATAATTGTTGGTAAATAAGTAATACTAATACATTAGTTTAATACTTAGAAATTATGATGCATTTTCACAGGAGAATTTGCAACACTGGCTAACTGATGAGAAAGGTAGAGATCAGTTTGTTATTCGGGCAGGATCAGATACAGAGGTTCTGTGGAATGATGCAAGACAAGTGAAAGCAGATCCTGTTTACAAACGACCCGTAAATATATATACTTTTTTGTATTATATTCTCTCTTTTTCCTTGTGAAAAAAATGTTTATATTAAAATTTAAATTTTTTTTTTTCAGTTTTGGACCGAAAGTTTTGTGCAGTGGTCACCATTAGGGACCTATTTAGCCACAGTTCACCGCCAGGGTGCTGCTGTATGGGGCGGTGCTTCTACATTTAACCGCCTGATGCGGTATGCTCATCCACAGGTTGTGTATGATTATTATTATTTTCACCTACCAATTTTTTTCTATTTTTATTAACATTGTTTGCATATAATCTTGAAATTTGTCCTTTATTTTAGGTTAAATTCGTTGATTTCTCTCCTGGTGAGAAATATCTGGTTACATATAGCAGCCATGAACCAAGCAACCCTCGAGATACTCATGTAATAAAGTCTATTTATTACCTTGTTTGGTTTTGTATAATCTTGTAACTGGTGCCATTTTTAACCACTTTTTTATAATAGGTTGATTTGGGTAATGTTTTTTAATGGGCAAACATATATAATAAAACAAAATAACTCGACAGAAAGGGCCTCGAGTGTCAAGCCAGATGGAATTCATCTCAAAATATGTTTTTAATGTTTAAAACCTAGAAAATTTATTTATTTATCTATTTATTATTAAAATAAGAAATTTTGTGTAATTGTATTTGAAAACTTAGTATTAGATGTAAACATTTAGAATTTGAGCAAAACCTGTCTTAAATTCATCTGACTCAACGAATCGTTATGCTTTATTTACCTAACTTCCTGACCTGTTCATTATGCCACATTTAAAATTTAACATTTTTTTAATCTAATTGTGGTATTTGGTCTTGATCAGAGGGTGGTATTCAATATATTTGATGTGAGAACTGGAAAAGTTATGAGAGATTTCAAGGGAAGTGCTGATGAGTATGCAATTGGAGGAACTGGAGGGTTTACTGGGGTTTCTTGGCCTGTTTTCAAGTAATTTATTTACTTGTATTGTTTTTTTTATGTGTTGAAATTTGAAATATTTTTATTAATGTGTAAATGCTTGTATCTTCAGATGGGGTGGCGGTAAAGATGACAAATATTTTGCTCGAATGGGTAAAAACGTCATTTCGGTTTATGAAACAGATACATTCTGTCTTCTCGACAAGAAATCTATCAAAGTTGAAAATGTCATGGACTTCAGTTGGTCCCCAACTGATCCTATATTTGCACTTTTTGTTCCTGAACTTGGTGGCGGAAATCAACCTGCAAGAGTAGGTTCTAATTATCTTTCTTTTTAGTTTTTATAATTATATACATGGATATAGGTTTTTATAATCAACCTGAACTTGGTGGCGGAAGTCAGTGCTGTAAAAATCGTTAGGCGCTAGTTGGTGATATGTAATTTTCAAACTAATATATTTATATATATGGAAGCTGTGTTTTATGTGAACCCGATCTTAGAAAGTTAACCAAAAAACTCAACATGGGCCTTCCATTTTACGATTTAACACATTTTTTTGTAAATCAATCTAGTCCCTCCATCTTTACGATTAACACAGATTCATGTGTTAAATCGTTACGATGGAGGGCCCATATTGAGTTTTTTAATTAACTCTCAAAAAATTAGTTCACCTAATACATACCTCCTATATATATTTACATACATACATACACACAAACGAGTATAATACTCAAACTGTACATAAATATTTTAAAGTTCACATAATATAGTTCAACCACAAACAGTTAAACATAACAAATCAAGTACTTAAAATCTTAAACATTAACATATGTGAAACCAGTTTTGAAAAACTTTGACTACCTTTGACCGCATACTTATTTTAGCCTTCGATTATGCGTAACGCAATGGTGGTTGACCGATTAGCGTTTAACCCCGATTTTTACAACAATAAATAACCTTAACCCTTTTTTTAATAATAAATAGTACATATGAATAATTTTTATATTCATATGCTATTTGCAGGTGAGTCTTTTCCAAATCCCGAGCAAAGAAGAGCTGAGGCAAAAGAATCTTTTCAGTGTGAGTGATTGCAAAATGTATTGGCAGAGTAACGGGGAATATCTTGCTGTTAGAGTTGACCGATACACAAAAACGAAAAAAAGCACATACACTGGGTTTGAGCTTTTTAGAATCAAAGAGCGCGATATACCGATTGAGGTTTTTGAACTTGACAACAAAAACGATAAGGTTATATCTTTTGCATGGGAGCCAAAAGGTCATAGATTTGCAGTTATTCACGGTGATAATCCAAGACCCGATGTTAGTTTCTACTCTGTGAAAGGCGGGAAAGTGTCAAAGCTCACAACCCTGAAGCAAAAGCAGGCGAATGCTCTTTTTTGGTCACCCACTGGCCGTTTTATCATTTTGGCAGGATTGAAGGGGTTTAATGGACAGCTGGAGTTTTATAATGTTGATGAGCTTGAAACTATGGCAACTGTTGAGCATTTTATGGCAACAGATATTGAATGGGATCCAACTGGGAGGTATATTAATATTAATATTATTATAACAAAATTATGGATAATATTTTTGTGAGTAAACTGTGGCCTGAGGTTTGTGAAGACATGCAGTTTTAATCCACCTTTAACAGTTTTGTGTCCCTGCTTCTATTTTCTGTCTACACTTCTATCTGGGTGTTTTGATGACTAAAAACATGCAAGATTGACCAAAATGCCCCTCACGTGAGGGGCACGTGGGGGATTCTAATGGAATTGTAGACACAAAATAGACTCAGGGATGATTATTGCTAAGATTTGAAACCTCATGGATGGATACTGTTAAAGGTGGACTGAGAATGCATGTCTGTATAAACCTCAGGGACAAAAACTTCAGTTTACTCCATCTTTGTTGGTAAATTGAATCTTATTTACTGATTTTGTTGATAATAGGTATGTTGCAACTTCGGTTACTTCAGTGCATGAGATGGAAAATGGATTTAATGTATGGTCTTTTAATGGAAAGTTACTCTACAGAATTTCAAAGGATCATTTCTTTCAGGTAATCAGTAAGTTATATTATTGTCGCATTCTCTGCGCAATGAGATTGATAAATTTTTTTTTATTATAAGTCAATAGTGTTGCATTTTTGTAAGCCTGAGATTTATATTTCTTGCTTTATCTTATTTCACTCTTTATATTCTATTTCTTTTGGTATGTAATATTTCATATCTTCTTTATTTAAGGTCTTTTTCAGAATTCAATATTCATCCCTTAGTTTGATAATTCTTTTATTAGTTTGATAATTCTTTTATTTAACCTATGTAATACAGACCTAATGATATTAATTACTTATTGCAGTTATTGTGGAGGCCAAGACCACCATCTTTCTTGAGCGCGGAGAAAGAAGAAGAGATTTTAAGAAACTTAAAGAAATACAGTAAAAAGTACGATGTACAAGATCAGGATATATCAGTGTTGTTAAGCGAGCAAGACCGCGAGCAGAGAAAGCAGTTGAAAGATGACTGGGAAATGTGGGCCCACGAGTGGAAACGATACCACGAGGAAGAGAAAATGTTGAGGCAAATCTTGAGAGATGGTGAAGCCAGTGATGTGGAAGAAGAATATGAGGCTAAACAAGTTGAGATTGAAGAGTTGTTGGATGTGTCTGAACAAGTCATTCAAGATGTCTGAGAATTTTTAGCTTTATGAAAATGTTTTTTTTTTTTTTTTTTTAATTAATATTTCACTAGAAAGCATTTTTTTTCCTTACTAGTTTGAGATTAACTTTTGCCATTGGTTAGGTGACATGCCAATTCATTTTGTTTTATTAATATTTCATCTTGATTAAACATGATGAAAGTAGTTACTGGTTTTCAAAAACTTGTGAGAACTAATTTTTCTCTCTTTAACTTGTTTGAATATCTTATACTATTCAATTCCTTGGTCAGTTTTTGCATTCTCCATAATTTTCACTTACTAGTTGCCTTAATTAGGTCTTTTGGGTATCTAAAAGTTCTTTTGATTTGCTGCATCATCAGTAGCATCTTGCAAGTTTAATAGCAGTAGGGTATCCAAATCCTCCTTTGGTAGTGAGTTGATTTGTGTCAAAGTGAGGGTTTGACTCAATTTGTGAAGTAGTTGGGTTGGTGTATTTTTTGGTGGTGGAGTTGATGTGTTTTGGTGATCCCCGAATGAGGATGCAAACTGTAGGGTGTTTGGGAGTTAGACTTGACTATTAAAAGCTTTGAGGACTATCTTAGTTAGAGAAGTCATCCCAGCTTGAATAGTTTGGACTGTAGCCGTCAATTCATTTATTTGTTGCTTTGAACTATCATTCAACTTAATGGAATCATCTGATAGCAATGTCAGTGTGTTCATAACCTGGATCCACTGTAGTAATGTCATGTGCCCCTGTTTTTTTGTTCTGGGTACTTTCAGGTTCAGTCATAAAGACATCATTACCTGTTTCCATGGGTGATGTCTGAAATCAATGTTTACAAGCTCTGTAGAGTCAATGAACTTTGCAAAGGACATGTAAGCATCACTCACAGAGGTAGATTGAATGAGTGGATCATTCAAACTTTTTACATCCTCATTTGACCCAAATGACACACTAGTTTTTTTTTTTGGGGTAGGGGCTCCTGAGATACGTGTAAAGGAGAACAAGTAGATGTATCAATTGGTTGGTCAGTGGATTGGATAGAATGGGTAATATTATGGTCAGGTGGACGTGTGTGTGAAGCAGATTTACCCTGAGGGAGAGTGGATATACAAGTGATGATCAAGTGATGCTACAGGCATCTCAACCCAATTGGAACCTATGAGAGGTTTCCAATTGGGCTGTGGTTGGTGGAGATGATGCTACTGTAGGAGAGGATGTTTCCTCAGTAGTTTGTGGTTGGGTAGTTGCTACTGCCATCTCAGACATCTCAACCTCCCGAAGGGCCTTTTTGGGTTTTGATTTCTTTTTAGATTGTGGGGGAGTGGAAGAGGAAGATTTCCTTTTGGTGGGTGCCTTTTTAGGCTTGGGAGTGGTGGTAGCTGTGGGTTCAGTGAGAGTGGTTGTGTTCTCACTGTCAGCTTGATCAGAGGTTTTAGCAAGTGTGTTCATTTGTGAAAAGATTTGTGTTAGTCCCACTACAGGATTTAAAACTGATATCGATTAACAACCACATGTAAGATTGCGGAATATTATTACGTGTGTGCAAGAACAATGATAAGAACACGAATCAAATAAGAATATGATCTATTGATTAATAAGGGCACTCGGTTTCTAGATTCGACTAGTACACGAACAAAACAATGAACTCGACAACTAGAGGGCAAAAGCACAAGCTAATTCGTAAACTGTTAACATAATTAATGAACAAACCGAGTTTATATATACTCGAGTACAAATGGCCTTCGGCTCAAACGACCTAAGCAAGCTACTCGAGAACCCACATAGTAACTCGAGAACCCTATTAAGTAAACCGAGAAACCACAAAACTCTAATATGTGACTTAACAATCTCCCCCTAGATTTGTGTTTCCGGTGCGTCTTCAGTGTGTTCATCTTTAGGTACTGCTAATGCATCTCCTTTAACCACTTCTTGACCCCACGAACCTGATTGCGTCTTTGACTTCTTTTTGCAACCCAAGCACTTGAACCCCATGCAGTGTCACTTTCACTCTTATTTTGACCCCATGCACTTGAGTATTTGTCACTTTCAGTTCCAGTCTTTGAACCCCATCCAGATTGGTCAACATCTTTATGTGAATTTGTTGACCCCCAACCAGTCGACTTTTGGTCAGATTTTACTTCGTTGGCTGACTTATCTTCTGGGACAACTTCTTTCTTTCTAATCACCTTCTCGGAAATCACCACATCCAGATACTGAACTTTGGCTGTATTTGTAACCCTTCCACTATCTCCCTACTTGTCTAGCTTTGCACGTAACGAAAATTTCTTCCAAATAATTTGACGTTGAGCCACCATTTAACCTACAAAACACACCAACATAAGTAAATGAGAACTCATTCAATGTTTGTCGAGAAGTCAAGAACATTCTCGAAATCCAGTTATGTTCTCGAGTGTTGTCTCCATTCTCGAGTTAGTCTCCTCGAGCAACTGAAGATCTTCTAGAGTTGTCTAACTAATCTCGAGTTAACTGACTGATCTCGAGTTATGAATTGAGAACGATTCAACTTCTTCCGAAGAAATCAAGATCAACTCAGAACACAATTTTCCATTTTAACTTCCACACTCGACCGATTCTTCGATCCTTTTTGAATGATTTATGACCAAACATAAGTTTCGATCATTGTACTACTGAGATAATCCACCAATTTCAATTCTAGACCAAAAATCCTGAAAACCCACTTTGAAATTCAACTCTTTAGAACAAAAACCTGCAATTTACCTTAAGATAACGGTGAGTAATATTGATGATGGTGATAGCGTGTGACACCCTAAATCCTCAGGATCCCGTCACATTTGGATTTACACAAGAACACATGATTATATAGAGAATAATAGCGGAAGACTTCTTTATTAACATCAAAAGGTTAAGTTACATCAAATGCCAAAACTATACAACATAACATTCAACGACTAACTAATAGTCTTCATCTCTTGATGCCATCCCAATCAGCCTACACCGATGTCTTCCA
>WOUH02014033.1:0-15924 GCA_009936405.2 Stevia rebaudiana
TTTCTATAAAATATAAAATGTTATTTGATTCTTTTATTTATAATTGACTGGATTATAAATTTAAACGAATTTGAATTAAATTACGAATTAGGAAAAACCAGAATTAGACGGATGTCACACCTACACATTACATATGACACATAAATCTACTATTAACTATTGTCATATAATACCCTTATGATTAGATCTTTAGAGTTTGCCTATCACTATGGTACTCCTGTTGCTGTGTGTATCACTGTAAGTTTGCTGCTTTCACGAGTTAATGGTTTTCGTGTCTTTTGGTGGTAGGAATGTTCCCACCTTGGGTTTAGGTGGAACATACTTTGTTGTCTTAGGTTTTCCAACCTCATTGGAGACACTTATTAAACTTGATTCATCCTTAGAATTAATCATAGAACTAGAACTAGAAACTATTAATGAATCATTTAAGTTAGTAATAATATCCCACTCAGTCAGATTAGAATTCTAGCAGGAACAAAAGGTACTGAGTTTTTTAAAACAGTAAAATCCAAAGGTTTTGAAACATGATGATTAAGAGAAAACTATTTTTGGGGCGAATTATTATTAGAAACTATGGGTTCAGTTGCCTCATCATCTTCTTCATTCCAATCCTCTACAATCACTCTATATGCACATGAATCAGATTGATTAGAAGATGTTACATGGACTTCAGATTCAATTGTTTTAACTGCATATGAAGTCGTGGCCTAATCAGTCCTTTGATTACCATACTTCATGCTTGTAGAATTCTTTAACTCTTGTTCTGTCATAGGTGTATAAACAAAATTGTTGCTCAAAGGTGGAGGATTATTTACAAATATTTTACCTTTAGCACGAACAACAGTTAATGGGGTTTCCTATTCATCAGTTTTGCTAAACTCCCCACCCTTGGAACTTACCCAAACCATTGGTTTCACGATACCATCATTTACGTGATTCACAAATCTCATCCCTTTTGTTTCTTGCCATTTCATTTGTTTTTGTAACATGTTTTCTAAAACCGCAGACGATACATCAAATTTCTTAAAATTTAGTTCTGCATTCTCAAACTTATTTTTGTATTGTTCTGCTTCTGATTTTGCATTGTCAAGTATAGTTTAGAGGATTGTATGACACATTTAGCATTGCTCAAATCTCTATTTAAAAATGTTATATCAATCTTTTGAGCTTTAATCTTTTCAGTCAGACGTTTATTTTCTTTTTTAAGTTTTAAGTTTTCTTGTTCTAAACGTGATATGTTAAGCAATAGGTTTGTATTATGAACCCTATAGTTAGTTACCTTATCAACACAAGCTTGAGTACATAAGAATGAACTTGCATCAGCATCAGTAGGAAGGCGTGCCATAAAAACATGTTCCACATGATTATTTCCAATTTTAATTTGCCTACTAGCTAGAGACGCAGCAAGAATACTAGAGGAATCCATTTATTGAGGTAAACCTGCAAAAAAATAAAATATAAATAAATAATAGATAAATAAATAGAAATTTTGTTTAGGAATCCATTGTTAGTCCTTTGAGTTTGTATGCGATCTCGAATCGGAGACTATTTTCTCGAACTCGTAAAGACGTTCTCGAGAGTCGACAATGTTCTCGAAAATATTATCGAGAACACTTCGACAATTCAAGAACAAAACAACTTTGAGAGTATCCGAAGAACAACTTCGAGAACACGAATACGAGAACGGCTTCGAGATCTTCGAGAACAACTTCGAGATCTTCGAGAACAACTTCGAGATTGACTTCGAGAATTGCAACTCGAGAAAAACTTCGAGAACCTTAGTTTGAACACCACTTTGAGAACTAATTCGAGAATGAATTCAAGTCCAATTCGAGAACACCAAGCCGAGAACCAATTTGAGAGCCAATTCGAGAATCATATTGAGATCTAAAAATTATGGAACGGATTTAACAGAATATTTTAAAACTTTATCTCGATCCTCTTAACACAATCTTCAACCTTATTCTTCTCAAATAAGATCAAACGCCTACTTTTCTTCGCAAATAATAACAAACCATGAAGAACACCAAAGGCCAAAATTATCTGACTCCTTCTAATCTTGCAAACCCGATATCTCGAATGAGCCAAGCACTGGTTATAAGGCTCTGATACCATATGTTAATCCCTTATCAGGATCTAAAACCGATATCGATCAATTAACACATGTGAGAGTGCGTAATGATATCACGTATGTGCAAGAATAAGATTAAGAACACAAACAAGATGAATAACAAAGTCAATGTATTGATCAAAGCACTCGGTTTCTATGAATCGACTGGTACTTGACAGGCGCAATGAAGTCGATGAACTCTAGAGAGAAAAACAACCTAATTTTCAAGTGTTCACCTTACAAATGAACTAAATCATGTTTATATACTACCCATTACATATAAGGCTTTTTGGCCCATAGTCTATTACTGAGAACCATAATCGAGAATACTAACAAACTCGAGAACCCTATACAGACTCGAGAACATATATAATCAACCGAGACACACCAAAACTCATTCATAACCCAACAGGTAACATTGAGATAATAAGCGAACGAACTATCCTAGAGCGTAACAACCGTTCGCGCGTGTATCCGAAGAGTCCGAACGGAGTAGAACCTTCACTAGGATGCTAGGGGTGTTTAATTGTTTGTGAGAAGTCGGGATCAGAGGAAATCGTGTAAAACTCTATCAGCCGAATGAGCCTCTTTATAGGGCTCGGCCAGTATTTTCCCGCGATACGCATGGATTCCACCACCCTGGTTGCGCGACGCGCGCGGGTGATGTAACATCCGAGATTTTTCCGTTATTAACTTTCCATCTCGTGAACGTATTTACGATTAATGAGAGTCACGTGAGACTTATTATACGACATCGTTTAAATAAACCTTATACAAATACTTTATATATTAATGTTTATAGTCATTAATTTATAATCATTAATAAAACAAAGTTTTAAATTTAAAACATTATTAAGTGGGAAAGATAAAACAATATCCGTATTTAATCTAAATTATCAATATATATATAAACAAAACAAATGTAACCTTTATAAAATATATAATCCGTTAGAAAGAATGTAGTGGTAAAAAAAATTGGTTTAAGTATGACATGGTGAAAACTTGGAGAAATTGGTTTAAGTATGACACGGCGTCTATTATATAAAAACGAAACTTTGGAGGGACTGATAGTGCAAAACTCGAAACTCACGCCTGTGGTCATCTTCCCCCTCACCGTCGCCGGCGATTTTTCCGGCCAACTGCACCATTTCCGGCCAAACCCCAAAACGCGTTTTAGGATCCCATTTTGGAAACCAATTGCACCAAAGATCATCTCCAGAAATCAAGCTCACGAAATCAATGTCAGTTTCAACAAACATAAACTCTTAACCGCGTAATCAATCAAAAACATTCCAAGATTAAAAACCGGTAATCACGTGAGTGATTGGGGGTTGAAACGAGTATAAAAACTCGACCGAAACCTTCATCTCGACCCTACTTAACTTCACAACACACCAGCAACACCTCCAGATCATTGGAACCTCCAACTGATCGCCACCAAGCCGTAGCTCCGGCGAACCTCCGACCGTCGACTTAAACATCTCCATCGGGTATGTTCCTTACACTATTAGGTTTGAAATCTTCTAAGGATCAAAACCCCTCAATCTTTCTTTAACAACGAACACATTAATCGAACCAATTTTTTTGAACAGCAACTACGTTTCGAGGCCGCCCCTCGCTAGCAAAGTTGGCAACGTACCTGGTTACCCCGGAACGCCCCAGCCCTGAACCACCCCAAGAGGAAACCTACTTTGTAGGAAAACCCCTTGACCTCCCTCAGTCCATTAATCGAACTAATTGATCTGATTTTTAACCTAGGGCTCGTAACTAATCGATTTGGGGAAGAAACAAAAACATATGATAAATAAAATTCGTTTCTCGTATCGTTTGAGTAAGCCACCCCTGCCGAGATGGCTGAAGTGCACCACGCTCGCAACCCAGGTCGCGGGTTCAAACCTGGGCCACGCCCCTTTTCCTGGATTTTTCGCATTTTAATGTTTTAATTTATTTAAACTATTAATAAATCATAACTAATTCCGTTTTTAAACCATTTTATATCAAAATTCATAATTTTAATTTTTGAATTCAATAGAAATATAAAAATCAGTTTTTATTAAAGTTTACGAAAAAGTTAATTCAAGGATGTTAGAACTTTAATCTAACAAAATGCAAGATTTCGTAAATACTATTTTTAAAATTCTAAAATTTAAATTATGAAATGTTTTACCAAGTAAAATCCACTTTTATTGAATGAAAACACTAATCTATATTTTCACGTTATTTTTAGACATTAATTATTTATAAATTAATTGGTTTATTAATAATTTTTATAAATCTATGAATAGTAACTAAACTTTAATGTTTTAACTTTTATAATTCATATGGTTTATTATCATTTAGTTACAATTAATAATAGTTAAACTACAAATATGTACTTAATAAATTAACAATCAAAACTATAAAACCAAAAGATCAAATCATATATTCAAACTAACTAGTTAAACCAACTTAGACTTTTCAACTATTAGTTTATCTTAAAATTACTCTATCCATATTAATAGGTTGACTTGTATGATTAAATTCTTGCAACTTAGACTATTATCAACTAGCTATTTCCACTTGCAATCTAAGGTGAGTTTACACAGCCCATTTTTCTATCTTTTTAAACTATTTTAAGGTAAAACATGTCACTTATACTTAAACTATACTCTATGATCTTAAATGCAATCTTGTATGTTTAGACTTGCTTACTTGTGTTTATTACTCTGTAAATCTACCATGTTAACATTTGTATCAATGTGAACTATTGGGAAACTATTATCAATGTGAACTATTGGCAAACTACTATCTATTTTGTAGGCAATGGCAATAAGTCCTGCAATACTCTAACTATCGTAAGGTTGTATTCTTAGTCCCTACACAAGCAATGACAATAAGTCCTCATAAACTTTAACTATCATATGGCTGTAGTCTTAGTCCCTATGAATTCTTTAGTTTAATATTCGTAGTTATGCATAAATGTCATGTATTGCTAGTTTACATATGGATTGCATAACTATTACCTATCTTTATACTTAAATCTTATTTTATCATGGTGAGTCAAAACCTATGTGACTCACCAACTACTTTATTGTAGTTGACACTAGATTTTGACATGTTTCAGGTACAACTTGGTGTTTGCTGCTTGATGACCACATAGGATGCTACTTGACTTAGTTAATTAATCAAACTATATTTGTATCTTCTTTATTATTGTAAGAACAATTGTAATGGATATTTAATATATGAAACTTTAAATAGATGATCATGAGCTTTTGAACAGTCGCACGTAGCACTCCAACGTATTCCGCCGTCGGTCGGGGTGTTACAGGTGCTGGGTGACGCGTCACTCTCGTGGGTTGCCACGTGTGTTGCTGGACCACCCGGCTGGCTGCCACGTGGCCTGCTCGACTGCCACGTGTAACATGGCTCTGCCATGTGTCTAGCTGACTTAGCAACATTATGCCACATGGCGACACATGGTCCACGTGTCACTGCGTGGTATTTTTTGAGCATGATTTGTTAACTTGTTTTCGCGTTTCTCGCTTCGTATGGACTCTGTTTCGCGCGCGGTTTTTTTCTACATTCACGATTTTCTATTTCCTATCTAACCCCACTGATTTCACCTCCCAAGGCTGAAATATAGAATCTATGGAAACTTGTATCGTTTTACATGTAACTTTCATACCACTGCTTGAATCAAAATTCTGCTTACACTCAAATGAATTTAATACAATTTAGAATGTAACAGTAATATTTGTTTCACATAATTACTTAATTACATTAAGGTAACAAAAAGATTACAAATAGTACAAGGTCGGAATCTGATCAGAATGCCATCGGAAAACAACTAGTTGTTATAGGACCCAAGAATAAAAAACCAGGCACATGTTCTACTTTCCTTTTCAATCAAGGAGATGACTTATCACGCCAAATTAGGATTTATATTTTTAATTATCGTTTGCTAGTTAATTTCTATCGTATGAATAAATGATGATGTGTGATGCCTTATGTTTCAACTTAAGAGCTCTCAGGTACAATCAGTTCAGCTACAGATCACAAACGTTAAGATTTCAGGGGAGTTCATTTCCTTTATTTCATCCTTTTTTTTATATAATTTCTCACATTGAGGACAATGTGAAATTCTAAGTGTGGGGTGTGATATCTACTAAAATCTTAACTTGTCCAATATTAGCAAAACGATCCAATCTTTAATTTTTTTTGTAAAAGAAATCGATTTATAAACTCAACACTAACTTCTTGATAAAACCAAAGTTGACCAACTTCTTAGAGAAATTACAAATTTTTTATAGCTATCAAATCATAATAAAAATCATATGATGTGAACTGAGCTAGTTAAGCCAAAAGGAGGATATTCGTGCAAAGTTTATCATGTTTATCACCCAATTTCCATGAGCAAGTATTTGAGCCTATTACAGTTTTTTTTTATATTGCATATTGCTTGTGTTTTATCGGATTATTTAAGTGAGCCAAATGTTTGGTGTGAATTAGAAGTTGTTATGGGTATACGTTCCAACTTCATGAGCGATGCTTAAAAATGATAGAGGCACCTAGGATTTCACCATTTTCTTAAGCCCTTCGTTTCCCTTTTCTAACCTCTAAAAAAAATAAAATAAAACTAAAAAAAATTAAAATCCTTTAGAAAACCCAGTTGAGCCTAGCCTTTCATTCCATACCATTTTCACCATTCCAGCTATTGTAGTAATATCGGCTAATCGGTTTAATTCCAAAGGAGAACCGCTAACATATCTATCTTCATTTTAAAGCATGTTGTTTCGGGTTTATTCATCACTTAAAAAAGAAAAGCAAATGCGCAAGTAAAAAAAACAAAAATGCACCTTTCCGAGTTTTACCTTCTTTTCACTTCGCAAAACCTTAGCTACCTAAACTTAGAAAGATAGCTTTCAACGGAATGTTCAAGATAAGAAACGAATTACATAAACAAGAGCAACGAACTCCGTATTGCGACTTATCAAAGGGTGCTGCCAAAGAAGAGCAAAACGATACGAAAAATGCATCAAATGTGGGAACTGATCTCGTGAAGGAAAATGTAGCAAGAACCAGACATATGCTCAATATGTGTATACACAGTTGATCCAAATGGGTGCGATTAGGCTTCAAGCAAAAATATCCATAAGTAAGGAAAGCAATGTGTACTATGAAGTGAAGCGGGAGCTGGCATCGGTGCGAGACAAATTCTGGTCTTGACGATCTGACCTAAAACGAGTCCTTGGATTAGAGCACCCCCAAATAAACTTTTCTCCATTTTTACTATTTAATAAAGCTTAGCCGAGTATGTTGCGTTAGTTGCCACCCCCAAATAAACTTTTCCTCGTCTATCTTCAATCAAACTAAATCACTACCCGCTAAGAGCTCTTGATTTTTGCATTTAATTCTTGCTAATTGGAGGAGTTTCGATACCATTACAAGCTTATGTTTTCACACGTTTCGTTTGTAGCAATTGAATGTTCTCAAAACATGTACAATTAAAATCATGATCAGATATATAGCCGATTGTGTGTGAACATTGTGAGCAATGTGAAGCTTTGCATGATTAGGATCTCTAAAAGCCGAACATGGTTCTTTTCACATCATCATATAAACCTAACTGTATTTGGTCGGCAATTGTTTGTCTCTTAAGAATTATGTTAACTTCTTGGTTTTATGTCTATGCTTTAAGTTGTTTCCTTTTGCTATATAACAAGAATTGCTTGAGGACAAGCAAGGTTTAAGTTTAGGGTAGTTTGATATCCACTAACTTATACATATTAATTACGTCAATTATCACCCATTTTATATCAATTAGTAGGACTTTTATAAGGATTTGGTGTTGATCATGTTTACTTTGTGATTATAGGCTATAGGCTAAAAAGCGCATACAAATCGAAAAACGAGCGAAACCGAGACTTAAAATAAAGAAAAATAGAAGTTTAGATAGTTGACACGGCCCCGTGCCCCATCTAGCACGCCCTCGTGCCTAATCCAAATCAAGACAAAAGTACTATTGTCGGGAAGCTAGGGTGACCACGATCCCGTGCCCACTTTGACACGCCCCCATGCTGACCAGATCTGCATGTACAAACCAAAAGAAGGTGACCAAGGCCCCGTGCCTCAGCTAGCACGGGTCGTGCTTGACCAGGAGTTAAGCCTATAAATAGAATTGAAGACCCTCATTTTGGGGGATCCATCCAAGAAGAGAGGTGTCGGGTTTCTAACATAATTCCATCATTTTCACCTCTGTTCCACACACAACTCACAATCACAATCTAAGGATCCGTTCGATGACAAGAAGAAGAGTTCATGTATTTGGGAAGCGGTTATCATCATCATTATATTTGTAAACACTCTTGGTGAGACCTCTTTGTTTTAACCATGAGTTGTATTTGCTTGCTTCTTGTTATTGTAAAGTTCATCATGAGCTAAACTCTTTTTATCACCCTAATCTAGATGAATCTTAACCTTTGATTACGTTTGTGTGGTTTTAATTAGTTACACAAATAATAACCTTTGATTATCTTTGATGAAAAATATGATGTTTTGATAACTGTTTAAGGATTAAGGGTTAATTGGTGTGGGAATTAACTTTTGGTGCTTGAAAAGAAAAAGAAAGCCAATTAACCAAACTATATTATCCATAACTTATGAAAACAAGTTGTGTTTCTAGTGCTTGAAAATGAATCCTCATATAGATAACCAATTAACTAAAAACTATTTCTCGGTGTTACGACCCTACGTGCGACACTTGTTATAATCTAGTTCTTCTTACTCATGACAGTCTTTCGGAGCACGCCAACACGACACCAACCTGTAATGTTTTGAGGGGGAAAGTTATAAGTTAAGGAGTGCAACTTTTTTACCTTTTTAAGGAAAGTTATCTTATTGATGTCATTTAACTTTCCAAGGAATTGTTGGCACAAACTTACTCTAACGAGAGGTTTTCCTAATCTTAAATCTATATAATTTGATTACTTGTTTTAACATAGGTAATTCGCCGGGGATCATGCTTTCGGGCTTTCCAAAGGGTTATAAGAAAATGAGTACTATAACGAGACACGATTCTATATTCGGTAGTAAGTTTACCACACAACAATAAATTAGGGTTAAGTGGATTCAGGGTTGGGGTGATAATCTTCTCATTAATTGAACTCTATCTATCAATTTATTTGCTTTAATTATTAATCTTAAAAACAAAAAGAAAAAGGGAATCATCAGCTTAAAACACTCGCTTAAACTCTAGTTAATTATCGACAAAGATTTAGTACTTAAACACCAGTGTCAATGGGTTGATACTCGGTTTTTATCAAAGATATATTACAAACATGACGGGGTACACCTGCCTTTTGTGTGTGTTTTAGTTTAGGTGAAAACCATTTAAAACTCGATATTATGTGAAGAAAAAAATTATTAAAAATAACTGTACGAACAAAGCACATCACATGACTACTTTATTTGAGACTTTGTGCATAATCATTAACTGTAACAAGTCGATCTGTAAACAATCATAGATCTATTGGAAATAACCAATCCGTCCTACCATTGATCATGCATAATTATACATTTAGGCTTGTACTTTTAGGGGTGAGAACTGAGACTTGGCCAACTTAAGGTTTTATTATGCAATAGTTGTCTATGTGTGTTTATACATAAATGTCATTGTTAATCATGTGACAAGTGAATTGCATAACCCTTTTTCCTTTATGCTTTATACTTAATTTTAATCTTTATACTTATACTTATTTTCACTCAGCGATTCAAAATATATGTGATTCACCAATTAAGTTATCTACTTGACACATGATTTGATACATGTTTTCGGTATAAGATTAGCAAGCTATTGACATGATCGTATAGAAGCTATCTTGACTCAGTTAAATTAATATGGATTTATTGTATTGTACTAGGTGGATATTTGAAATGGTGTAAATCAAATCATCTATCTATTATAATAAAGCAAGATTTTAGGTTGCCACGTGTCCTTTTGTCATCCAATTTTTTCCGGCACTGGTTTTTCACGTGCAAATCACGAGACACTTTTTCAATCAACTCTTCCGGGTTCCGGTCATCTGAATTCTTTTCAAATAAACCCTAATCGTTGCTCCATCTTCTCTCGCCTCTAATCGGATCTTCTCACTTCATCAAAAAATCTGAGCGTTACAGAAGCAACAATTCATCTGTTCTTCCAGGTAATTGATCATTCGATATCTTCCGACTGTTTTGATGATCGTTTAAAATTATTTTTGTTTAGTTGATAGGCTATCTTAAACAGTTGATTTGTTTCGATTTCTTTGCTTACGATCTTCTTAAGCTTGTATTAAAAATCGATCCTCTGTATCTTCTCCTTCAGTAAACCCTCGAAAATCTCAATTTGTGACTTTTATTTTCTTCCCAAGTACTAACAACTCTTCTTTGATTACAAGGTGATTCTTTTTGAAAAACAAGAATTGAGTTGCAAGGATTTTGGAGCATTGATTTTTGGTATGATTGATTTCGTTTAAACGATCCAATCTTACTATTTGATTGACTCTAGATTGACATTTGTGAATTTTGTCATTTGTGTTTATTTTCAATGTACTAATCGTCAATTCCGTTGAGAGTTTGTTTGAGGTAGATTAACTATGCTAAGTTTGTAGATTAACTAGAGTAATGAACTGCCAGTTCTGCTACATATGAGTGGCCTAACACATGTTTTAGAAATTTAATGAAAATCAAAGATCATGTACGTGCTTTATAGATAGTTTGATGATCATGTGTTTTAGGCATTCAATTGATTTGAGGTATTTGGAACTCATGGAAGGTACAAAATATGTCATTTGTGTGAGTCAGTTTTAATTAATATAGTTTTATTAAACCGGTCAAATGAGTCAGTTTTTTGAAATGGGTCAATTGTCACATAGAAATTCTTCATTTTCAACCATTTTAATTTAATATATCACCAAAGTCTTTTGATTTAATTCATCATCATCTAAATTCTTGATTTTAAATTTTATACATCAATTGTCATAGCTACACAGTGAAATTGTTGATGTTCAAACTTTAAAGAGAGACACCATACTGGAACTGATGATGGAGCTGTAAACCTTATGTTTTCGTTGTTTAGCTTACAGGTAGGATTCGTCTTCTAATTTACATAAAGAGTAATTAAAAGGATTTTATGTTAGGGATTCAGGTTGATTTTTTTTATTTTGCAGGTGTCATGTTGAGTTTAGACAAGAGGACAAGGAGAAGGGCTATGATATGTTGGTAGTTCGTCAATTTTAATGGAGCAAATCTGAATCTTAAACTTCTTCAATAATCAAATCAGATTTTAGGTAAGTTTGATAATTAGTTATATATATATATTTTTCCGTTGCATATGCTTAATAGGTTGAATCAGTAATTGTTATTGAAAACAACTTGGGTTGCTGCTGTAAGAAGTATCTTATCCTACCTGAATTCACAAAAACTAATTAAGATTTTCATGTCCCGGTACACTTCTACACTTCTGTTAACATTTCTTTAATAATCTGTGCATATGATCGATCATTCTTGGTAATTTTTGTTTTCCACAATGGTATGCTCTTATTTCTTCTGTAAAGCTTGAAATAAATGATCATATAAATACAAATTGTATGTATCATTCTATCCTTAGTTATAAGGTATGACGAATTCCTTTGTTTAATCTTTGAATTTGTAGAGGAGCTAGATAAGTTTTTTAATTAAATGTTGAAGATTATTTCACATTTTTTACTACAAAAAGAAAGGGGATATAATGTGTATGGTAGAAGAAATGTTGATGTTGGAATAATTGTTGTTTGAATACTATATTCATAATGTGTAAGTTACAACCACATAAGTTTTTAAAAACAAAAAAAATATGAGAAGCAGAAGAAAGAAGAAATTGCCCTTCGGTCAAGGATTACCAAGGTAGATATTGAAATAATTAGTGGGGAATTAAATTGAGGTTAACTATTTAACATTTCATAAATAACTTTAGTGTCAAGTTTAAAATAATCACACATCTGAGACAACTCAAAGCTTAATTGATCTTATGAAAATTGGAGGCTCAACCAGCCTCCCTATACGTAATGTAAGCTCCTTCATATTGAGCATATTCAATAAGTGGCAATTTTGATCCGCTTTCTCAGTTTTAGTTGCATTGGAATCGCGCTTCAACTCCAACTTTATTTCGGTTGAATCTGCATCAATGAGGGTATTAATTTTTTAATAATTTCTCAATATGCTTATGAAACATTTGTGGATGTTATAAGTACAATAGGTCAAATGTCAAAATACATATTCACTTAGGGCCTGTTTGGTTGAAAGGAATCGAATGGAATTTGAATTCCATCACTTGACGTGTTTGGTTGGCTATGAAACGGAAATGGAATTGAAATGAATTCCAACTAAATCTCACACTTGGTGGAATTCAAAATCCTTCCATGCTTCAAAGGATTTTAGAGAATTTCATAGGAATGTGTTATCTACTACCACCAACTATCGCACCAACTACCACCGCCACCTCCCGCTACCACCTGTCACCACAACCCTCCGCCACCTGTTTCCGCCACCAGCTGCCACTTCCTCCTGCCGCCACTGCCTCCTGCCGCCACCGTCCGCCACCAGCCGTCACCGCCTCCGCCACACTCCGACACTCTGTCCTACCACCTGCCGTCACCAGCCACCACCGCCCCCATCAATCGCCGCCACCGATTGCCACCACTGTTCGCCTCGATCATGCATTCCAATTCCGTAACAAATACAACCAAACACATTTTGTATTTTCAAAGGAATCCTATAAATTCAAATTCAAATTTAATTTCCAATTCCAATTCAAATTCCATTTCCAACAAATTCTGCGAACTAAACGGGCCCTTATTTGGATTTTGACTAATGGTCAACAGAATGTTGTCATTACTTCTGTCTATATAGGTAACACGTCGATTTTACGGTTCGTTTAGCAAGTTATTTATAAGGAAAATCAGCGTTATAGAATTACCTTAAGATATTTTTACTAACCCATCAATTCTTAGTTATTTAATATGATCATTTGGTTAATAAATCAAGTAATAAGACAAATAAATATATGCAATTGTTAACGCGTTAAGACGCAGAGTTAGTAATTGTGCTTTTGATGTAAATAGATGTAATTTGATCTTAGAAGTTCGCATATTCAATCTACTTATTGATATAAACAAAAGTAGTAACATATTCAAAAATCGTATATTAAATTTTACTAAGATACAAGTAAATAATACTAAAAGTTGTATCACATAATCTGACCTTTGATGTTTGTATATTGTAAGTTGCTAATCGCAATTCCTTGCAGGTTGGAGCATCACACTTGGATTCTTCATTACCATTTTTGGATCGTTTGTTTAAAAAAAATTATTGTAAATGTTTGGATTTTACTTTAGAAATATTCAAAGATGTAATTTTTTATGCTATAAAACACTACCGGAGTGTGTGTGATTAATAATAATGACCATCCTTTTGTTTCACAAGTTTGTATGTACGTGTATTGATGTATATACATATATTATGCATACTGGTGGTGTTTTCATCATCTTCTGCCTACCATCGTTGTCTGCTGTTTGCAAGTTTGCTTACCACAATTAGACGCAATGTTACCGTAATATTTTCCTACGTACATTTGTTAATCTTATTTGGGGGCAAGTGTGTTTCCATTCAATTTTCTTACGATTTCCGTGGTGTTATCAGTGAGTACTATGTGTTATTAGGACCTAAAAATGATAATATTTGTCCGGAAGTCTTACGTGATGAATGAACTATGTATGTATCAAAACATAGTTATATTCTTTTTTATATATTTTGTGACTTACGTTTTTATACTCTAAATATACTTTTAATACATTTTGATGTTACTTTAGATTTGTAAAGATTTGTAAAGTTACTAACTTGAAAACTTTAAGAAAAATAAAAAATGAGCATAATAAACTTTCTTGCTACATCAACACTGTGTCAGTTTTACGGGCTTATAAACTTTGTAATTATGTATTGTTTATTACTAGAACCGTGTGTCACACGGGTTATAACCTAGTTAGTTATATATGAAATCATTTTTGGTGTCATGAGCTTTTAAACAATTTTACTCACACCGATGAATTCAGCCATCGGCAGGGTGCGGCATTAATACACACTAGACACTCAAACTCACACACAATTATGTAAGAAGAGTTGGTACTAAAATGGATTGAGATATATCTATATTTAATAACCAAATCAAGCCTTAAATAGGCACATACACATGCAACGTAATCATTGACTAAAAGTAAAAAAAAAATCACTAAATCATCATAAAGATATCTATATTTAATAACCAAATCAAGCCTTAAATAGGCACATACACATGCAACGTAAACATTGACTATAAGTAAAAAAAAATTCACTAAATCATCATAAAGAATAAGCATACTCAACGGACCCATGAATCAACAAAACAAATGAAACGCATGCTAAATAATCAAACATCTATCGTCTGCGTATCTCATAAAAATCGATCGAACTCTTAACCAAATTGGATTTATGTACAAGCTAGTTGTGACTCATCCAAATGACACATTCTAACAATCCATGAACCATGAAACGTGAACTAACCCGCGAACAAGCGTTACCCAGCAGAAACAACATTAAGGCTAATCCTTGATATGTACAACATTCTGGAAGTTTTAAGTTCAATTATGCAGCATCCGTCACTTTCAGGTCCGATTTTATTAGTTGTAGTCTAATAAATACCAGATGTATTCAAGACGTAATTTAAAAAGTTGACCGGAGCCAATTAACTCAATTCAAATTCACAATTCCACTTGTGAATTGGAAAATGTTAGTTCTCGAAAGCAATTAATAATGATGTTATTATAAACTATCTATTTAATAGCGCGAACACTTGACTAAAACCGTAGTTGAATGAACTCTTATAAATTTATTTGGAATCTAATTATACTCCTAGAAACCTACGTAAAAAAAATGCATTCCCTATCATTATTCTTGATGTGTAATAAGCTAGTTATACCCAATCTATATATATTCTTTCTTTTTTTTTCGACGGCAATGAAACAATTACAAAATAGCACCATAATTTCTTTTATTATTATATTACCTCATAGACATAACACTTTTCTTGCCATCACTTTGACATAAACATTAACCCAACCTATCACCCTATATTTTGTTAGTCAAACACTCAAACTTCCTCTTCTCATTATATCTTAACCCATACCCATATTTCTTTATTTAATCAACCCATAACTTTCATCTGGATTAAAAGATAGCATACGATTTTTAGATCTCCACCATACTTCAAATCCTTGACTATATCTTGACTCTTGCATACCAAAAACACTTTGAATTTATCATTCTTTTTCTTCCTAACTTCTTTTCTGCCGAGAACCCACAACCACCACATTTATCTTTTGTTTTCTAACTTCTACTTCATAAACAACTTCAAGCATTTTCTTCCATCACCATACCAACGTCCAATTTTCTTTAATCACAATACAACTACCAAGGAGTCTTGTTCTTGAGTTCAAGTGGAAGATCTTTTGATTCTTGAAGATTCTCGCTTTCTCCCGACGAATTTCACGTAAGAAAACTATTGTTAAACTCTTAAACTCTTAAACTCTTAATATATCTATTCCCATGTTAAACACACGAAAAACAAGGTTTATGATCGTGAAGCATGCAAAAACCTACTTAAAACCATGTAATCATAAAAATAGCATTTCATAACATTCTGTCCGAAACTTATCTCGACCATAACTTGATCGAGACGAGTCCAAATCGTGCAAACTCAGAGACCATGATTAAGTTCATGATCT